>PVKM010022337.1:0-21955 GCA_004027735.1 Carollia perspicillata
GACCAGAATTCTACTGGTGTTGCTCCAACCCTGGTCTGTCAGGGAGGGAGGGAGCAGGTGACCCAGCTCTCTCCCAAGGATTTTGGCAGGCCCTCCGCTTTCAAGCAGTCTGTGGTAGACAAACCGCCTGCTCTGGGCGCCGGGTCTGGGGCTACAAACGGGCTACAAACTCGTCCGGTCCCCCCGCTGGTCCCTGGGACCTTAATGTCCTGAAATCTCCTTCTTACCATCTGGTTTCTGGTTTTTCAGTGTCCGCCACAGCTTTGTGGATTCTTATTTTCAAATATGATGCAGTACTGTTGTCTGTCTCCTCTGTTCCTCCATGGATTAGCCAGTTTTTCCTCCTGTGTGTAGGGGGAAGTGAAATCCGCTCCCTCCTACTCCATCACCATCTTCCTCCTCCCCCTAAATGTACCATAGTTTTCTGATCCATTCATTTACTGATGGGCATCTAGGCTGCTTCCAGCACTTGGCTATTGTAAATTGTGCTGCCATGAATATTGGGGTGCATAGGTTCTTTTGGATTGGTGTTTCTGGTTTCTTAGGGTATAATCATAACAGTGAAATTGCTGGGTGAAAAGGCACAGCCATTTTTGGTTTTCTGAGAAAATTCCATGTTTCCATAGTGGTTGTACCAGTCTGCAATCCCAACAGTGTACTAGGGTTCCCTTTTCTCCACAACCTCTCCAACACTTGTTTGTTGCTTTGTTTATGAAGGCCATTCTGACCCATGTGAAGTGGTATGTCATCGTAGTTTTAATTTGCATCTCTCTGATAGCCAGCGATATTGAGCATCTTTTCATGTGTTTCTGGATCCGCTGTATGTCCTCTTTGGAGAAATGCCTGTCCAAGTCCATTGCCCATTTTTTCATTGGATTGCTTGCCTTCTTAGAGTGGATTCATGTAAGTTATTTATATATTTTGGAGATTAAAACCTTCTCTGAGGTATCATTGGCAAATATGTTTTCCCATATAGTTGGTTCTCTTTTTATTTTAATGCTGTTTTCTTTGGCCGTGCAGAAGCTTTTTATTTTGATGAAATCCCATTTGTTATTTTTTCCTTTATGTCCCTTACTCTAGGGGACACATCAGTAAAAATGTTGCTGCATGAAATATCTGAGATTTTCCTGCCTATATTCCCCTCTATAACTTTAAAGGTGTTCCAGCTTATATTTAAGTCTTTTATCCATCTTGAATTTATTTTTGTGTGTGGTGTAAGTTGGTGCTTGAATTTTATTTTTTTGCATGTAGCTGTCCAGTTCTCCCAACACCACTTGTTGAATAGGCTATCTTTATTCCATTTTATGTTGGTGACCCCTTTGTCAAATATTAATTGACCATAGCGACTTGGGTTTATTTCTGGGCTCTCTGTTCTGTTCCATTGGTCTATGTGCCTGTTTTTATGCCAGTACCAGGCTGTTTTGATTACAGTGGCCTTATAATACAGTTTACTATCAGATATTGTGATCCTTCCTACTTTCCTCTTCTTTTTCAAAAGTACAGCTTCTATTTGGGGTTGTTTATGGTTCCATGTATATATTTTTGAAGTGTTTCTTCTATGTCTGTGTAATAAGCCATTGGTATTTTAATAGGTATTGCTTGGAATCTGTAAATTGCTTTGGGTAGTATGAACATTTTGATGATGTTAATTCTTCGAATCCATGAACACGGTATATGTTTCCATTTGTTTGTGTGTTCCTTAATTTCTTTCTTCAGTGTTGTGTAATTTTCTGCATACCAGTCTTTTACCTCTTTGGTTAGTTTTATTCCTAGGTATTTTATTTTTGTTTTTGCTATTTCAAATGGAATTTTCTTCTGGATTTCTGCTTCTGCTGTATCATTGTTGGCATAAAAATGTTTTTGATTTCTGGATATGGACTTTGTATTCCACTGTTTTGCCAAATTCATTTATTAGGTCGAGCAGTTTTTGGGTGGAGCCTATTGGATTTTCTATAAACACTATCATATCATCTGCAAATAATGTCAATTTTGTTTCCTCTGTTCCAATTTCGATGCCTTTTATTTCCTTTTCTTTTCTGATTGCTATGGCTAGATCTTCCAATACTATGTTGAATAGAGGTGGTGAAAGTGGACAACCTTGTCTTGTTCCTGATCTTAGTGGAAAAGCATTTAGTTTTTGTCCATTGAGTATGATGTTGGCTGTAGATCTCTCATATATGGCCTTTATTATGTTGAGGAATGCTCCCTCTATTCCCACTTTGTTGAGTGTTTTTATCATAAATGGATGCTGTACCTTGTGAAATGATTTTTACACATCTATTGATGTGATCATGTGATTTTTGTCTTTGCTTTTGTTAATGTGATGTATTACATTTACTGATTTGAGAATGTTGAACCATCCTTGCATCCCTGGGATGAATCCCACTTGGTCACGGTGTATGATCTTTTTAATGTATTGCTGGATGCGGTTTGCCAATATTTTGTTGAGGATTTTAGCATCTATGTTCATCAGCGATATTGGCCTGAAGTTTTCTTTCTTTGTTGTGTCTGTATCTGGTTTTGGGATTAGGATGATGCTGTCTTCATAGAAGGAGTTTGGATGTCTTCCATAACTTTGGATTTTTTGGAATAGTCTTTGAAGTATAGGGTTTAGTTCTTGCTTAAATGCTTTGTAGAATTCTCCTGTGAAACCACCTGGTACAGTGCTTTTGTGTGTCAGGAGTTTTGGTCACTGCTTCAATTTCATCTGCTGTTATTAGTCTGTTCAGGTTTTCTGCTTTTTCTTAATTTAGTTTTGGAAGATTATATATTTCTAGCAATTTGTCCATTTCACCTAGGTTTTCAACTTTCTTGGCATACAGTTCTTCATAGTAATTTCTTACAATCCTTTGTATTTCTGTTGTGTCAGTTGTAATGTCTCCTCTTTCATTTCTGATTGTGTTTATTTGGGTCCTGTCACTTTTTTTCTTGATGAGCCTGTTTAAAGGCTTGTTGATTTTATTTATCTTTTTTAAAAAACCAGCTCCTCGATTCATTGATCCTTAGAACTGTGGTTTCATCTCTATGTCATTTAATTCTGCTCTGATCTTGGTTATTTCCTTCCTTCTACTAGCTCTACACTGTCTTTGTTGCTGTTCCTCCGGTTCTTGTAGGCATAGGGTTACGTTGTTTGTCTGACATGTTTCTATCTTTTTTAGGTAGTCCTGTATTGCTATGAACTTCTCTCTCAGGACTCCCTTTGCTGTTTCCCATAAATTTTGAGTTGTTGTGAGTTCATTTTCATTTGTTTCCAGAAACTTTTTTATATCTTTTCAAATTTTATTCTTGACCCATTCATTGTTTAATAGCATGCTATTCAATCTTCATGATTTTGAGTGTTTGGGGTTTTTTTCCTTGGGGTTAGTTTCTACTTTCAATGCCTTGTGGTCAGAGAAAATGCTTGATATGATTTCAATTTTCTTGAATTTTTGAAACTTGTTATGTGTCCTATCATGTGGTCTATGTTTGAAAATGTTCCATGAGCATTTGAGAAGAATGTGTGTTTAGATTCTTTGGGATCAACAGCTCTATATATATCATTTAAGTCCATTTCATCTAGGGCTCGTTCAGTGTCACAACTTTGTTGATATTTTGTTTGGAAAAGCTGTCCATTTTTGACAGTGGGGTGTTAAAATCCCCTACTATAATTGTGCTGCTATCAATATCCTTGTTGAAGTCCTCTAAGATTTTCTTTATGTATTTGGGTGCTCCTACATTGCATGCATATATATTTACAATGTTTATGTCTTCTTGGTGGATTCTTCCTTTTAGTATTATGAAGTGACCTTCTGGGTTTCTCTTTGTGGCCCTTTTTTTGAAGTCTATTTTTTTCTGATATGAGTATTGCTACCCTGCCTTTTTTTCCTGTCTATTTGCTTGGAACATTTCTTTCTAGCCCTTCACTTTCAGTCTGTGTAGGTATTTGTCCTAAGGTGGGTCTCTTGCAGGCAGCATATATGTGGGGCATGCTTTCTTATCCATTTAGCTATTCTTTGTCTTTTAATTGGAGCATTTAATCCATTTACATTTAAAGCTATTATTGATAGGTTCTTATTCATTGTCATCTTTATACCTGTGTTCCTCTCTCTCTCTTTTCCTTCCTTTCCTTAAAGCAGACCCTTTAGCTTCTCTTGCAGAGCTGGTTTGGTGGAGGTGTATTCATTTAAACTTCTTTTGTCTGAAAAGCTTATTTGGCCTTCTATCTTGATTGAAAGTCTTGTTGGTTAAAGTTTCATTGGTTGTATTCCTTTAGTTCTCATTACTTGGAATATTTCTTACCATTCTTTTCTGACTTGAAGCGTTTCCATGAGAAGTCAGTTGCTAACCTTATCGGGGCCCCCTTGTATGTTATTTCATTTTTCTCCCTTGCTGCCTTGAAGATTCTCTCTTTGTCTTGGAATTTTGGCATTTTTATTATGATTTGTCTTGGATGGACATCTTTGGGTTCCTCTTGATGGGATTCTCTGTGTTTCTGGATTTGTGTGATTTTTTTCTCTAATCAGATTAGGGAAGTTTTCCATCATTATTTTTTCAAATAGGTTTTCTATCCCTTCTTCTTCTTCTTCTCCTTCTGGTATGCCTGTTATTCAGATATTATTACGTTTAATATTGTCTTGTATTTCTCTTAATCCCTCTTCGTTCTTTCTGGGACTCTTTTTTTTTTTCCTGCTTTTTCTGGGTTGTTTTATTTTGTTTGTTTGTTTTGTTTTTACCCTCCAGCTCACTGATCTGATCTTCTGCTTCATCTATCCTGCTTTTGATTCCTTCTACTGTATTCTTAAGTTCAGATATTGTATTCTTCATTTCCTCTTGGCCCTTGTTGGTATTTCCTATTTCCTTTTTCATATTGAAATAGTTTGCAATGGGTTCATTGTAGTTTCCTTGTAGTTTCTGGTAGTTCATTGTGAGCTCATGGAGCTTCCTGGTAACCATTGCTTTGAAGTCAACATCTCATAGTTGAGTTGCCTCCATTTCATTTAGCATTCCTTCTGAGGTTTCCTTATTTTCATTTCATTTGGGGATTGTTGCTTTGTCTTCCCATTGTTTGTGAGATTCTTCTTATTAGCCTCAGCTTCTCAAATTGATCTGTTCTGGCTCCCTGGGTTTATGGTGTGAGCTTATGTGGTAGAGTACCTGTGTGATTCAGTGGTGCAGTCTCCTTCGGGTATCTTGATGTTCACTGCTCCACCTATTCTGTTTGTTTACAGAACCAACACTGGAGACTGCCATGCCAGGCCTCATGCCCAGCCAGGAAGCCAGTTATTACTTTATAAATTAGCCTTTGTAGGTTATTCTGAGCACAAGTCTATATATACATTTGTATGTATTGTGTATGTATGTGTATATCTCTTCATTTCTGTGTACATATGCTTATTACATCATTTAAAATACAAATTGTACTATTCTTGATACACTGCTGCATCCTGTGTTTCTCTTAATGTATTTGCAGATCTTTCTATATCAGTATATGGAGACCCATAGATCTACCCCATTCTTTTTTAAACATCTATGTAGTATTTCATTTTGTGGATATTACATTAAGCTTTTTAATCAGTCCTCTCTTGATGGACCTGTTTTTATTTTATATACTATGATATTGACAGTGGTAGCATGTAATGCAGAAACTTCTGTTTTTATAAAATGTCTTAAAATGTCACAAGGGTAGGCATCTTTCTGGTATACCACAGTGCCACCCAGTATAGCAATGCTAGTGGCTCATTTGTCAAATGTATACATGTGCCATGCTTATGAAACATGTTGTCCAGGAGATGGTACTGTCTAATTCTTCTGGGCTTTGTAAAACTTGCATCATTAAGTCACACTTACATATGTGCTCCACTGCTTTAAGTCTCCTCTCACCAATTTCTGTTAGGTTTCAAAATAGACCATACCACTACTGTTACATTATCATAGAGAAATTATCTCTCCAGTCTTCGGGCAGCATCTGAGCTCCTGCTTCAATCATTAGCTGTGTATATGATGCTTGAAATCATGTACAGTTAGATTGTGCTTTGTAATACCAGCTTTAGGAGACAAGCATGACAGAGTCAGTACTGATTGTCAGTATCCAAGTACATACTGCTTGACATTGTGTTTTCAGTTGTTTCAAGTATATTCGTGTATATCCAATAAGACTAAAGGTCATAATCTGGAGCCAGAAGACCTGGGTTCTTTTCTAGCTCTGCTACTAATTCACTTGATCATTTGTCAAAAGACCTGCCTTGGTTTGACTCCCAAAAGTATATCTCAAGGCAAGGTTTTTGGGCACAAGTGGTTTATTTAGGAGGTGATCTCAGGAAGTGATTGAGGGAGATGTGAGTGAAGGAAGGGAAAGAAGCAGATAGAAGGTGCCTTAATGATCATGTTACCACTGTGGGCAACAATGGCTCAATTCAGTGGGACCACTAATGGAATGTGTAGAACAGAACAGAATCATCCGATCAAGAGACGAGAAAGTAGGGTTTATACTATCTACCTACTCCATGGCTCATTGATGAAGGGTTGCTTCTGGTGAGGCCTTAATTCCCTAGTGTTTTCAGTGTTCCATTTACTCTCCTAAGCATCCCCAGGACCAGAGAACACCTTCAGGTAGAAAGATGCAAGATGTCCTTGGCTTAACAGAAACTATGAAGGTAACTTCTAGGATAGACCAAGTAGAAATGGACTCTGACAGAATCTGCTATGTTTAGAAAATGCTATGTTAACTAAAACTCAAGGCTTTGGCTCCTTAATGGATTACTTCATGACAGGTCAACAAGTAAGAACTTTTTTAGCGCTTACTCTGGGCCTAAATGGTGCTTAACACATGGAAGCACCAATTACGTTTCCATAGGGGGCTTAAAAAATGAGTTATATACTGTGAGCTTGCCCTGGGTGGACCTTTAACTTATATAATCCCATCAATCTGAATATAGTGTGGCAAGGAAAGCATTACTATCCTGAGGCTCAAAGAGGTTGTCTTGTTCCAGGTCCCACAGCAGACAGAGAAATAAAGGTTAGCCCATGGCCATCTACATGACAAAAATGCCCTCTCAGCTGACTAAAGGGGAACAGGGAGAACAGGCTATGTCTGACCTCTCACCTCCACTGTGCTGCTGAGAACTAATAAGCAAGTTTTTCAAGGTTGTAGGATAAAAGATCAACTTACAAAAATTGATTATATTTCTATACACTGGGAACAAACAAGAGCAAACTGAAATTTTAAAAATTCCATTTACAATAACATCAAAAATATGAAATATTTAGGGATAAATCTGACAAAAGGTATAAAAGTTCTATACACTGAACGCTATGAATACTGCTGGGAGAAATTTAAAAAGATCTAAGTAAATGAAGAGAAATATTCTCCAGAATCTAGAGCTTCATCAAATCCCAATCAGAAATTCAACTGGAGTTTTTTCCTTTTTGGTTGGTAAAAATTGCAAGCTGACTCTAAAATTTATGTGGAGTCCTGGCTGATGTGGCTCAGTGCCAGCCTGTGAACCAAAGGGTCACCAGTTCAATTTCCAGTCAGAGCATATGCCTGGGTTTCAGGCCATATCCCCAGTAGGGGATGTGAGAGAGGCAATCACACATTGATGTTTCTCTCCCTCCTTTTTCCTACCCTTTACCTCTGTCTAAAAATAAATAAATAAGTTTAAAAAAGTAAACTGTACTTGAACAATAATGAAAATAAAAAAGAAAATAAATAAATAAAAATAAATAAAATCTTAAAAAAATAAAATTCATATGGAAATGCAAAAGACCTAGAATAGCCAAATGACTTTAAAACAGAGCCAGCATTCCACAAAACAGGAAATGGAGGCTGCTAGGCCAGTTAAGGTCTATCCCTAAAGCTAGTACGGTGTTATTTCCACTGTGTTCTATTGGTCAAAGGAATCACAGGGCTCACTCAGATTCAAGAGGTGAAGAAATAGGTTTTACCTCTTTGTGGGAGAGTAGCAAGGCCCCACTGCAGAATATATGGGCTGGGAGATTTAACTGTGGTCATTTTTGGAAAGTATAATGGCGCTCACCATTTCCATGCACACTGGCCCACCATCCAAATGCTGGGCACCTGAAACTCCTTGCCTTAGATCTTCTCTGAGGCCCAGAGTCTGTCTCTTGTGGGGCAGGTCTGCAGCAATGAAAAATTAATGCCCAGCCAAAACCTGACAAGAGTTGGATACTACGATTCCCTTGCCTCCCAGAGTTATCTCTAGCAGGCAAGCCCCAGTTGCAAACAATGGTAACTTGCTTAGTAATCCACTGTTTCTTTGCTCTGCTCCCCAAACTGTGTTTCTTCCTGAGATAACCTACTGAAAATTTTACTTGCCCACTAATCTTTGTCTCAAGGTCTGGGAAAACCCAAATAAAGTTATGGTAACTTGTCTGAGATCAGAGGTAAAACTAGGGGCTGCACTGAATTCTAGTGAAGAATATTTCTCATATTTGTTACATTCTGAAAGAGTGCTTATCTTTATTGAGCGATTGAGAAAGAGCTTACAAAAGAAAATTTTGAAGTGTGCATGTTAGCTATCTTAAATAGATGTTGCTTGGAAAAAGCACTGGAGTAGGAGTAAAAAAATGTGGGTTCTTGATTTTGTTCTGTGAATCATGAACGAAGTATGTAACTTCCCCAAGCATAAATAGGAGAATTAAACTCTCAACCTGCAATCACATCTGCAGCATTCCTGTGAGAGTCAAATGGGATGCTGTCTGCAAAAGCAGTATCATGAAAAAAAGTTAAATAAATAAAAGGAATTAATTTTTCTCATTTATGGTTCATCTGTCAACAAAACAGTGTGTTCTATTTTTTTCAAGCTTTTCATGTAGTTTTTTAAATTGAATTTATTAGGGTGACATTGTACACTTGAAACCCATATTGTTTTATTAACCAACTCTGTCATACATCTAGTCTTGATCCTGATTCTACATTTCAGAAAAAGACAATTGCCCAGTCTACCAATTCACACTGTCTGAGTAATTCAGGTTATGCAGAAGCCTCCAGTTTTAAAACAAATTCTTCAGATATGATTTTTGGCAGGTAGTTGCCAATGGCCCACTCTTACTCACAAGAGCTCCTGGTACAGAAGTTATCTCTCAGGACAGCAAATGTCCCTGTCATTGCAGAACATACATAGGCATGAACAGCCTGGATAAGGATGGTCAAGATATTTTTCTCTTCATTGGTTAATTTAAAAAATAATTCACACTGTATTATGATTTCCCCTCACCAGCTCCTTTAAGATTTATGAATTTTACCTAGCATTGTATATGTGTGTGCGTTGAGGTTTCAATACCTATGTATTTGTGTTAGAATGTTAGAAAAATGCAGACACCAGATTAAACAAAGAGAAAATATCTCAAGGATGGTCTTAAACACATTTAATAATATTGATTATATTTGTTGCAATAATCCATAACCATAGAGGATTTATGTACTTGTTTGCTTACTATATTGATCACACTTTCTGGTCAAAAAGGTAAAACACAATTTAGCTGCTAAGAATGTTGAATATAACGTCAGTTGACATTTGTTTTTATTTTATATTTTTAAAAGAAAATAATTTGATTTGGTCTACAGTTTATTTAGAAAACTTTGTTTGCAAACTTAACTGAATCATAGCCATTTCCTCCAGGGACTGACCTCTTGCTACATACTAGCCATGTCTTTTGCTAAAGTGGGAAAAGACTTAATTTGGTAATTACAGTTCTTCAAAGATTAATTTTAACTGGATTTTTTTAAAAGGTAGGTTTACAGATTTATCTACATCACCCACGGGAGGGGGGGGGGCGGAGAATGCTCGTTCTTTAGTTTATTGTTCTACTGGTGTGTTAGGCCCTGAATGCTAAGAACTAATCACACCCCTTTGTGACACTAAGGCAACTTTTTATGAGCACTTACTGCTAGTGTGTGTGACCAAACCATATGAACTTTCATTTAATTGGTTATTCATTTTAAGAATCCAAAGAAATAGAGAAATTAAAAAACTGGAAAATAAAACCAGTTTCTAAGGACTTTAGAGCAAAACACATGAGTTACTTGTAAAAAGGAAACCTCAAATTAAGAATTTAATTTTTTAAAATCCTTCATTTTCTTTCCTTTTTTTAAAATTCCCTCCCCTCTCCCCTCTGGACACTGTCAGCCTGTTCTCTATTTCAGTGTCTTCGGTTATATTTTGCTTGTTTGTTTGTTTTCTCCTTCAGGTTCCTGAAAAATCCTTTATTTTATTTTCTTCATATCTATAGTATGCAAAAGGCAAGGGAGCGTCTTTGAGGTGGGGGAAAAGTTTTCCTTTGAAATGACTTCAGTGACATTTCATCTGTATTTGAAACGCATTAATTTCACATCGTCCACAGTAGGTAATGAAGATGCAAAGATTCGGGTTAAATTCACCCTTTGAAAAACTGCAATTTAAGATTCTGTTGATTGATAACGACACAGGCTGTCTAAATCATCGTGATCAAACTCCAACTATTAAGAAAAGGTGTCCGGGAGGGTTGCGTTTGGACTTTCGACAAACCCTCGACCAAACTTAGAATCCCAGCCAGAGCATTTCCAAAGCTTTTCCAGGCGAAAGACCCCATCAGCCTGCCTGGGGCTCACAGTGCTTCTCAAGAATGGTTCCGTTAGCTCCTTCACCTCCCAAACCTAGACATACCCAGAGGCCGCGAACCGGTTTGGGCTGTCAGAACAAGCGGTAGCGTGTTCAGTCCCAATAACTCTCATGGTGATTAATGAGCGCCTTGATATTTAATATCGCGTGTGATTAAATTATAAGGCGTGGGGGCGGGGAGCTCTGCGCTCCCTAGTCGGCCGGGCCGACGCTGCGGAGCCAGGCGGTCTGGGGAGCGTGCGAAGCCGCGCTCTTCCTCCGCCATGACCGAGAGGCTCCTCCAGCGTCCTGGCTGCGCCTTTCCAAGGTCAGTGGGTGCCAGGACGGGTCTCCGGAGCGGAGGGCGGCAGGGTGTTGTTTGGGGGAAAGGGTCGTTTGCAGAGCGGAGAGGGTCGCTGTGGGCACCGGACAACTTGGGTTTGACCGTAGAGCTGGGAGAGCGGCGGCTCTGCCCGGGGCAAAGGCTCGGAGGGGTCGGGAAATAGCCCCAGGCAAGGGAAAAATTTCTCTCCTAGTTTCCCTGTCTCTTCGCCACAAGGGGCTTCCAGAGTCCTTGGTATCCCAAGACCCCTGGGAAGAGGGGGCGCGAGGCCTGGCCACAAAGAGTCTTCTCCCAGCCCCCGCCCCCCCCACCGGCGCCTGAACTTTGAAGGTTTCCCTGCAGGGGAGGAGGTAGCGGCCGGCTGGAGCTACCCAAAGCTGCTTCTCTTCCCTGGGCTGCGTACCCCAGCGCTGTCCTGTGCCCACTGACGTCCATGACAGCCCGGGGTTCAGGCACATCTCGGGGAGGAGGGGAAATATAAAGCCGAACGAGAGCCTGAAACCTCGGGAAGGCGAAGAGGCGCTAACAGAACTGGGTGCAGTCTCCGGGGTTCCCAGCGTCTTGACTTACTGGGGAGGAGGCGGGAGGAGCCGATCTAAGCTCCTTGGAGGTTACGGGGGCGACTTCTGGTTGTTACTCTCCTTAAAAGTTCCTGGACAGGCTCTAAGAGAGATGTGAATACAGGTTTGAAGGCTGTGGCTCTGCGCTAGGTGATGCGGATAAAGGGACCTGCTGTCCTCTCACTGTCCTCGCGGTTCGGGCGCAGTTCTGCCTCTGGCTAGGTTGGTGGCTGCTTTTGCTGCAATGAAGAGCGCCGGGTCTGCGCGGGGGACGGCAGTCTCCGGCGAGAGGGAGCCTTGCTTCGTGATCGAATCGAAGGGCTTAACATTCAGCAGGGGGAGGGCAGGGCCCCGAGAGGCAGGAGCGTCCCCAGAAAACTCTAGGAAACCGCACTCGAGCGGTTCTGAAGCGGAATGGTAAGAGTGAAAGTGCCACACCTGGGCTCGGGAGGGCGGGGTGTCCAGACGGTGTCCAAGATCTGGCAGGAGGACCGCTGCTGGTCGAATTTTCAGCAGGGCAATAACATCCCGAAAGGGACGCCCCGGGCTGGACCCAGGCTACCCACTTTCCTTCAGTTAGCGAGGCCCGAAGGAGCTCCAGGAATGGCGCGCTTGACGTCCGGGGCCTTGGGCTTCGAGTGCGACGGCTGAATGTTCCTCCCAGAAAGGAACGGATGCTTCTCGGATATGCAGGGATTACCACGTCTTCCTTCTCTAGATATTTGGAAGTAGCTCCAAGGAAGAGGGGAAATCGTGAACAACCAAATGAACTTGTAAACAGAGGCCACTGTGTGGAGATTATGAGTATACACACGCCCACCCAAAGAGAATATTAAAACAAACCTGTCGAGCTAGCTAGAGCAGAAACAAGCACAAATTCATTCTGGGAAGCGCGGCCTGAAATGCCCCGAGTTAGAGTGTGTAGGGTGCCTACAATTCTAGGATATTCAGAATACACAAAATCTTCCTTAGGAAAAAAGTTCGAAGGGTGGGGGAGGTGGGATGAAGAAAACACCCAGAGGCCTTAGCCCTGATTTGGCCCCAGGGACGTCTTTTCCCCTGGCGCCTTTTCCCTGGTGCCTTTGCTTCAGCCTAAATTCTCTTTGTCCAGAGTTGCAGGCTAGTTTAAAGAGGAGGCCTCTTCCCTAAGGTGCCAGAGTAATATGTAAAAAATTTTTATGGGCAAGACTGCTGTCTGCAACCACCTGAGCTAGTGGGAACAATTCTGCAGAGAGGTAGCCCTATATATCACTGTGTGGGCATTGGCCCTCTAGCCCAGGGTTCTGGAGCGTCCAGGTCACAGACTGCCACTTTTGTCCCTGTTCTTAAAGTCATTCCTTAAATTTGCTCCTTGTCCGTGCTTCTCTCAGACGAAAGCTGAACCCCTGTATCTGGTTTTCAACAAAGAACGGCAGATTGGCCCATGGAGGGCAATTTAAAAGCTCAGGACCAACTTTTTCCAACTCGAAAAGCTGCTACATACAGGGTAAATAACAGGCACCTCGTGGACACAAAAATCTTTCCCAGAAATTCAATTACCACAGCCAAACAAGGAAGATCCTAGACAGAAGCGTGTCATTGGAAGAACTCGGCATTCTCAACGTTAACATGAGTGGGGAAGAACGATGAGGGGCGCCAAGTGAGATTTATTTCCCAGATTATCGTCACTCTGTAGTCTGATTAAACGACGCTAGGATAGTGAAGGTGATGGCGATTCTTAACAACTCCCAAAATTGAGAAAGGAGGAACAGTTAGTTTCATTCTCTCATCTCATCCGCAAAATCAGCCACATCTAACTGATCACGTCGGACTCGTGCAAAATGACGTCGAAATCGGCTGCACGTCGGGTGTCGTTCATTCAACGTACCGGACGCAAGCAGTGCTGCCTTTTTCCTGACTCCGAAGTGCACGTTTGCACATTGATATCACCCCTCGCACTCAGTCCCACTGCCGAACACCATTTAGGCCAAGATCGCCTATAATGGGAAACACCATCAGCAGACAATTACCTTTTCAGAGGATTCACTTCTCACATACACTGTTATTTGAGAAATAGGATCATTTGATTTCACATTGCACTAAATAACACCCAGCCGGTTCAAATTGCCAGTTTCTTAAAAACCGCCCATTGGAATAAATTGCAGCGGCCTCTTGCTTTTCAGGGCAATATGCTGGGCACCGGGCAGAACTTGCAAAAATAACTACAAAGCCAGCCCTGAGCCATCGTTATTGGTAGGAAAAGCCCTGCCACCGCAGAGGCAAAGGCATTCAGCCACCGGGTTTCCTGCCTCCGCCCCCTCCGAACGCCAACTTTGAGATGGTTCAATGTCTTTGCTTTGAAATTAAAATGTGAAGACCCCGAGAACGCTCTTAGGGTCCCACGGCGTGTTAGTGTTAGTGTAGAGCAGAGGAACATGGGTCGATGCGCAAGGCACCTGTTTCCGTAGGTCCTGCCGCTGCCTGCGGGTCCGAGGGACGCTGTGGTGGGTCTGAGGCTCCGAGCCCCACGTGTGCGTGCCCCGGGTCGGCGGGTCTCGGGGTCCGTGCCGCTGTGCCTCGCCCTCTTTCTGGTGAACCCTCAGGCGTGCCGGCCGCTCTCTGACCTCAGCGCCGCTGCCAGACCCTGAGCCTTCGGCTCGCTGTGTCCGACTGCAGGCTGGAGAAGGAGTCTCACCGTGGCTTTCGTGCGGTGTCGAGAGGGAGAGAGGGCGCAGGAGAAAGGAAGGAAGAGGGGCGAGCTCGAGTTCACCACACACCTGCCGCCAAAGCCATTTCGCAGAGAACCAAGCTTTTAAAGTGAGCCACGCTCTGAGGCTTGTTAACACTGTTCAACACGGGGACAATTGTCCAGCTTTAGGGGGGCAATCCACACCCCCCTACTTTTATATGAAACAAGATTTGACTCCTTTGTGCTTGGTTCGTTTGTGCAAGGGGCAGGGTGATTTTGAGACTGCCAGAACGTTGGAAAATCTGTCTGTTGAAGTATTTTTAACATATATGTTAATGGACTTCATGAAGGCCGAATTAGATTCTCTCTCCCAGGTAAACTGGAAGGCCGCATCCGGAGACTCACCCGTGCAACCCGATTCGGGGCGTCGGCTGTCAGGACCCTTTTAGTGTATTCTGGGCTCCGGAGGGCATTTGGGGAGTGGGTGGGAGCCTTTCTGTATCCCGACGCTGGGAAGAGCGAGGGGGCCCCGGGTTATGGGTAGGCGTCCAGAGGGAATGTTACAGGCTCGTCCACAGTAGGAATGTAAGTGTCTCTCGCTTGGGGTTGGCTCGGACTTTGGCTTAGGAGTGCTCTGGAAGTTTGCGGAGGAGGCGTGGCGCCGTTCTGCGGACTCTGAGCTGCGTTGCCTCTTAGCGTTTGCTCCAGTCATTCTGTCCCCCCGCATATAAAGGCGAGGTCCATACCGAACCTTGGGCCGGGGGCCTTCGGAGCTGCCCTCCCACGCTGCGTATCCGAATCCAACACAGGCCCAGGGGCTGTCCACTCGAGCCCATGGAGAGCCCAAGGGCCTGCTTTATCCAGGCCCCTACCCCAAGGCCCTTGTGTCCTCAACCCGTGCGCCCCCGCGAGCCTTCAGCATCCCCTTCCCCGCACGCAGTTAAGGCGATGCCTTCCAACTCCTCACCTCCTCCCCGTGGGAGGCGTAGCCAGAGAATATTACTACTACTACTACTACTATTATTATTATTATTGTTGTTGTTACTTTTGGTAAAACTCTAAGACCAAATGCGACAGCTTTTCGAAGAGAAAGGAATAGGGTGATTAAATTCGGAGGAGCTGGAAAACACTTCCTGCCCGGCTCCAGTCTTCTCTGTCCGTGAAAATGGAACCGCAGAGCCACTGGTGCAGTGGCCGTGCTGTTGGCATTGGGACTCTGACTCGGGCAGTGGCCCTAGAGCCGGCAAGGCCTGCGGCTGCCGCTGCGGCGGCGTGCTTCCCTGAGGTCCGGGGCGCGCTGCAGGGACAGCTGGGGTGGGCCGCTCCTCTCTCCCTGTCTTTGGCACCGGAGCCCGGGAAGCGCGTAAAGGCCAACCTCCCGCACCGGGTGTTACGTGTACGCCCTGTGCCGACCCCAGGAGCCTTAGCTGAGGGCGGTGAGAACTAGTTGTCGCTGCTCCTGTCGACTCCGGCCTCGGGCTTTGGCGGTGGCTATCAGGTCCTTCCTTCTGCGCACTATTCTCGCCCCCGCCCAAGTCACGTCTCGCCTTTGCGGGTCTCCGCGCTGCGCTCCCTCGCGCGCTTTTCCTTCACATCCCCCGCATTTACTAGCGCGTTTCGCTTTCCTGTCAGACACCAGACCCAGGGACGGTAACCCTGCTTTCCTCTGACTGACGCTAATCAAGTAATTTACCCATCCCAGCCCCATCAAATTGCTCTTTAGCTGTTGAACCGCGGAGTTTTGCTCGCCTTTTCACATGCTAATCACGCCCATTCAGCAGCTCTTGGTGGGGCTGTTTGTCTCGGGATAAATCTCCTTGTTTGCCGACTGCATGATTAATTGATATTGTTGTCTGGCTTTTGTGGGGGCCTCCAGAAGCTGAAAGGCTGTGTGTCCTGACTGCGCCGGGGGCCTCTGGCAACATCGTCAGGCTGCCGAGGTCCCGGCGAGGTCGAGCCGGGGCTGATGACATTATAAGCCCGATTTGGTTTTCCTTATTAAAAATACGATGAAAGACTCAGAGACCCCAGTTTTACAACCCACCACCGGGCGCAGAAACGGAACAGAGCGCAAATCCCGGGAGTTCGCTCGATTCAAAGAAAAGAATGGGTGTTACTTCACGCAGGAGACAATTAAATCGCATTCGGCCCACCCGGGGTATCAGTAGGAGTAGAACGAGCGCGGCGTTATGGTTTCGTTTTTCAAACAAAGAATAAAATCTCCACCCCCACCTTCTTTCTCCCTGTCCCTCGCCCGCCTTCTCTCTCTTTCTCTTTGGTTGGGGTTGTAAAGACGAATTAACGTCCTTAAAAGATAAATAATACGAAGCCGGAGCTCGGAGGGAGACCTTGTAGGCAGCCCCCGAGGAAAGCTGCGAACAGGAGCTTCTAAACCTGACCTCGGTTTGAGGAAGCGTATGTAACGCGGGCAAGGTGCACCGCTGGCGCTAACCTTGAACTCTCTGAGGTCTGCGTCTGCCTGCAGACCAATGTTTTTACTTGCCTTCACCAGTTCGGCTCGTTGCTGTTTTTCCCAGCCCCCAGGTGTGTTGTCAAACCAACAAATTCCTCCACCTCTCCTGGCCTCTCCCCTGCGTCCTGGGGTTTTATCCTTTACTGACTGACATCCCTGAAAACTTAGAGATTCAATTAAATAATTCCAGTTACGCGGTGCTCCTACCGCCTGCTTATTGCAAATATTTCCTTTTTCGAGTTCTTTAAAAAAAAAAAGAAAAGAGAAGAAAAGAACCGTCGCCTTGCTTTCACTGAGTGTGGAGTAATTGATAGGCACCATTGGAGGTCAGAATTTGCATAAGAATTAAGAGCAGTAAATTAATTTAATATTCCACGCACATCTCCAATTATTCCTGGAGACCTTTGTCTACGCGGCTGCCAGAAAGGGGATTCAGCTGCTCTTCAGCCAAACAACATCTGTGTGGTTAATAATTTGATAAACAGCTTGTACAAATAGTTTCTGAATTATCTGGCAGCCCAATGACTATTCAGTTTGGAAACGTTTTGGCAGGGTCTTCAGGAGTACTCCGAGGGCGTCAGGCATCTGCCAGACAACTGCTTTCTTATCTTTTAAACATCGGCAGATGACAATGTGTAAAATACGTCATTATCATTAAGTAATAACCCTGCCTCTTAAAAAAAAAAAAAAAAAGCCCGGGTCATCACGTTGGTCAGCAGGTCCTCGATTAAGGACGGGACCCTGAGGTGAATAGACCCACTGGGGAGGAGGACTGAGTGAAGAATAACCTGAAGAGGGGAAGACATGAGTATCGGGAGGGACTGGATAGGGGTGGTGGCTGTTTTTCTTTAATATCATGGGTTAAAGCTGAGTGGCTGGACTTGTCTGTGAAAATATCTGCAAGGAAGGGTCCTGATGGCCACTGCTACTGGAAGTGGCATGGAATAGGTGTGTAAGAGGCACACCAACAAAAGTTGCTTCACTGTGTTGCTTCACTGTGTTGCTTCTTGAACCTTTTAATGTTCTCCTTACACGCAGGTATTATTTATTATAGAAGCAAATACATAAAAACATACTGAGATACCAGAAAACAGGGTGAATTATTATGGCTGGATATAGTCCTTAACTGATCTCTCCCCATTTATCCTCCTGACCACACTCTCTCCTCCCTATCTTCACCCCAGCCAGGTATGTATGTCAGCCAAAACACTGAGTTGGCCAAAATTCGAATTCTGAAGGGAGCACTTGTAGAATGATGCTGTCCTGTTGTCAAAACAGACTGAATTTAGGCACTTCTTCTTTGTTATCCCTTGCTCTAAAGATTTCGTGGCTCTAATTCTGTTCTTGTATCTTTCTGTCATCCTAGGCAAAGCCCTATTCCAGATATAAAGTCTAGAAAGAACCGTATGATTTTGAATGAGACTCTGACTGCTCTAATTTTTGCAGCCTGCGCATTGCAGCTCTATTTACTGCAAGTCTGTGTTTACCCTGGAATTGTTCTGCACTGACTGTGCTGTAACAGGAGATTCAACTAGGATCCTTATCTATGCCTATACATTCTTATGTGTTTGATGTATACACCTCACTCATTCAATATTCTACTTTCTATTTCCTCACTGCTGACAATTTAAGTACTTGAAGCCACTGAAAACTATTCCGAAGTTCAGAGTAGTGTCAAAGCAGTAATATGATAGAGCTTTGCCCTTGTACTTTAATGAGCCTGGGGTAGCATTGAGCTTTAAACACAGGCAAACCCTTCATATTATAGGTCTAAATATACAACTTTTGCAATGAATACAATGTTTGCCTGAGCTCAATTGAAGAATTACTTTTCCAGAAAATAAGTTCACGTGTCACAAAAATATCACAATAGCTTTTCGACAAGAACATTCATTTCTATTTTTAACCTTTCCTTTTGCTCTTATTGTGTGTGAGTGTGTGTGTGTGTATGTATATATATATTTATTTATATTTATAATATATATATTTATATATATTTATATATACTTATATTATAAATATAAATATTTCCTCTCCATCTCCTGTAGAACTATAGACACTATCAGGCCTTGCAAGTTCTTATAAGCATACAAATCATCTCTTACTTGGGGTAAGTAAGAGATGGGGATCTCTGTCTGCATATTTTCATTAATTCCTGACTTCGATTTTGACTTCTAGCTAGCAGAGTTATTTGAAAACTTTTCTTAAATGTAACACTATCAACTCTTTTGGGGACTCTTCTAGTTTTAAACACAAACACACTCAGTTTCTTAATCTGCAGCTCTGGTGTTACTCATTTTTTAAAAAATATATATATTTTATTGATTATGCTATTACAGTTGTCCCATTTCCCCCCTCTATTCCCCTCCACCCTGTACACCTCCTCCCACTCACCTCGTCCACCTTAGGTCACATCCATGGGTGGTACATATAAGTTCTTTGGCTTCTATATTTCCTACACTATTCTTAACCTCCCTCTGTCTATTTTCTACCTCCAATTTATGCTACTTATTCCCTGTATCTTTTCCCCTTGCTCCCCCTCCCATGCTGATAACTCTCCATGTGATCTCCATTTCTGTGATTCTGTTCCTGTTCTAGTTGTTTCTTTAGTTTGTTATTTTTTTTAGGTTCACTTGTTAATAGTTGTGTGTTTGTCGTCATTTTACTGTTCATATTTTTGATCTTCTTCTTTATCTTAGATAAGTCCCTTTAACATTTCATATAATAAGGGCTTGGTGATGATAAACTCTTAACTTGACCTTGTCTGGGGAGCACTTTATCTGCTCTTCCATTCTAAATGGTAGCTTTGCTGGGTAGAGTAATCTTGGATGTAGATCTTTGCTTTTCATGACTTTGAGTACATCTTTCCAGCCCCTTCTTGCGTGGTAGGTTTCTTTGGAGAAATCAGCTGATAGTCTTATAGGCGCTCCTTTGTAGCTAACTCTCTCCTTTCCTCTTGCTGCTTTTAAGACTCTCTCTTTATCTTTAATCTTGGGTAATATAATGAAGATGTGCCTTGATGTGTGCTTCCTTGGGTCCAACTTCTTTGGGATGCTCTGGGCTACCTAGACTTCCTGGAAGTCTATTTCCTTCACCAGATTGGGGAAATTCTCCATTATGTTTTCAATTTGTTGTTCTTCCTCTTCTCTTCCTGGCATGCTTGTGATTCAGCTTTTGGAATGTTTAAAGTTGTCCTGGAGGTTCCTAAGGCTCTCCTTATTTTTTTTGAATTCTCGTTTCTTCATTCTGTTCTGGTTGAGTGTTTATTTCTTCTTTCTAGTCCAAACTTGTTTTGAGTCCTGGTTTCCTCCCTGTCACTGTTGGTTCCTTGTGCATTTTCCTTTATTTCACGTTTCACAGCCTTCACTTTTTCCTCTGTGTTGCGACCACATTCAACCAATTCTGTGAGCTTCCTGATTACCAGTGTTTTGAACTGTGCATCTGAAAGGTTGGCTATCTCTTCATCGCTTAGTTGTATTTTTTTCTGGAGCTTTGATTTGTTCTTTTATTTGGGCCTTTTAAAAAAAAATCTTGGTGTGCCTGTTAGGTAGTAAAGAGCAGAGCCTTAGGTGTTCACCAGAGTGGGGCAACAGAAGTAACTGTATTGTGACACTGTCAGTAAGGGAGGGATCTGAGAGGGAACAATGCTGCTTACTCCACTTTCTGCCTGTTTTCAGTCACTTCCTCTGCTACCCACAAGCAAATTGGGCCCTTCTGATTCTGATTCCCTGGTGGGTGGGTTTGTGTACACTCTAGGACCCTGTGGGTCTCTCCCAAAAGACTCTCCTGTGAAGCTGGGAGTTTCTCCCACCACCACAACCCTCACAGGTTTTTTCAGTCAGAAGTTTTGAGGCTTTATTTCCCTGCTCTTGAACCCCAGTTGGCACAGTCTGTTTTGCTCCCCAGTTGTTCCTCTTGGTTTATCTGCATACAAATGTGGGGACACCCACTCTGGCAGCCACTGCCTCACCCAGCCCACCAGCCACCCTCCTTGCTGAGAGTCTTCTTAGTCCCAGCTGGCCATCTCTGCCCCTCCTACCAGTCTCAATGAATGTGTCTTCTTTAACTCCTTGGTTGTACTACTTCCATACAGTTCGATTTTCTGTCAGTTCTGTTTTTTTTTTTTAATTTGTTGTTGTCCTTTTGGTTATGCAAGGAGGCACAGTATGTCTACCTATGCCTCCATCTTGCCCAGAAGTCTTACTCATTTTTTAAAAATATTTTATTTATTTATTTTTAGGGAGAGGGTAAGGGAGGGAGAAAGAAAGGGAGAGAAACATCAATTTGTGGTTGCCTCTCATGCACCCACTGCTGGAGACCTTGCCTGCTACCCAGGCCTATGCATGGAATCGGCAACTCTTTGGTTCCCAGGCCAGCACTCAGTCCATTGAGCCTCACCAGCTATGGCTGATGTTACTCATTTTTATGCACATGATCTATCCCTCTTTGGCAGTAGTTTGTTTATGTCTGATGTTTATCTTCTTTACATTTGTTTGACTATTTTTTCAAGGAAGTATATGGGCAGAAGATGGCTATTAAACAAGAAGGCCAAGAACTCTGATTATGATTTTCACTATTTAGTAAAGACACACAATATTGACATTTTGATATTTTTTTCTTTTAAACTAATGAGCCCTCTCCAGAAAAAACGTCTGGATACCATTAAAGTTGATGAGTTCGAAAGGATTATCCTGATAAATGCTTGGCTTCTTGGTGGCTAGACGCATATTTTCAACACAGTCTCCTAAAGGAGACAGAAGTCTGCATTAGAGGGAGACTTACTAAGCATAACCTGAAATTGTTGGGGAGAAAAAATCTAGAGTACCACCTTACTTTGTAAGTTCAAATCAGAGATAACTGTTACTCATGTACGCTTGCACTAAAAATATTGGAAATATAGTAATAGGTAATGTTCCATAACTCAAACAAGCCCTAGCCAGGTGGCTGGGTTGCTTGAAGTGTCCCATGAAAAAGCCTAAGTTGCAGGTTTGATCACTGGTTGAGGTGCTTACAGAAAGGACTGATCAATGTTTCTCTCTTATATTGATGTTCCTCTCTTTCTCTCTCACTTCCTCTCTAAAATCAATACATATATCATCAGGTGAGGATTCAAAAAATAAGTTAATAAACAACACATACCCTGGTTATTTCCAACCTAATTGTAAAGGAGATCTACCTTTTTCTATATTGGGAAAAGTTAAAAAATGACCAAGGGTCAGAATAATGATTTAAACACCCAGTGTTATATCTGTTTAGGATAAAAAGGATTTTTAAGTATAATTTGAGAGATAAGAACAGTGCAGAGCAATTTAACAAATTCTTTCAATAAACAAA
>PVKM010022338.1:0-21896 GCA_004027735.1 Carollia perspicillata
TCCTCCTGCTCCCTGGACTCCTCCAGCTTTCCCTGCATAACCGCGGACACTCACATGTTTACACTTTCATGCCTGTAACTCCAACATTCCCTTCTGTATTCCTGAATTCACTACAGAATCCCAAACCATCTATACTCAACTTTGGACTGCACACCTTTCTTGGCACCTCAAAAGACAAATTCCTCCCTCCATTTTTTTCCTGCTCCCCATCTTTCCGCTGTCCCCAAGCATGGTTTGGTGTCTACTAAAGTTTGGGCTTAAAGAGAAAAGAAACCTTCATGGAGTTCTTATTACATACATACATGCTCCAAAAGTCAGACATTTTGCAAAGCGGCATATGAATCCAGGAAATAAAAGTGACCTCTTGTAAAAATGTTCTAGAACATGCTGGCATTGTTGTGATAATTATAATTTGGGAATGAATGATACCCCAATATACAATTAGACCTAACAGCCTTCAAAGTATCCTAGTTTAATAAAGTCTTTAAGTGGCAACATAATGGGTAAACCCGTGTTCCTTTTGAGAGTTATCAAAAAACACCTTGGAATTATAGGGGCCATTTATAACATTTCATTTGTGATAATGTGAGAGCAAGTTACAGTTTATGTTTAAAATAGATTAGTGGGAATACTACTGATTATTGTAAGCTAATAAGTGAGAATAATTTTATAATTACAAGCATACCTCAGAGAAACTGCAGGTTCAGTTTTAGACCACTGCAGTAAAGCCACACGTACGCTAGGTTTTGATATCCCACTGCATATAAAAGCTATGTTAACACTGTACTATAGCCTATTTATTGTGTGAAATAGCATCACGTCTAAAGTAACAATGTACATATCTTAATTTAAAAATACTCTATTGCTAGGAAATGCAAACCATTGTCTCAGTCTTCAGCAAGTCATAATATATTCACTGGTAGAGGGTCACACCTTCAATTTGTCAGAAACAGAAGTATTTTGTCTGTGAAGCATTTTCTTAAAGCAAAGGAACTGAATTGAGAGTAGTACCATTTTAGCCAAACGCATCTTCTGTCTTAGGTCAAAACTGAAATAAAAGTGGAATTTATACTTTAGAAGAGCATTATCTTCATAATGTAATTGTGAACATCTGATAAAGTTAGTACGAAGAGTTTAACTTTGTATGTTCTGATGTCATTTTCTAAAACCATTCTCACTTAATTCATACTTCTTATACATACAATGTGTCTCCTCAGGTGCCATATAATCAGCATAAAATGTGGGGGAATAAGAAGTAGAAAGTGGGCAATATAAATTATTGAATGTAAATAACTGGCTTACTTAGTTCATTTTAGTTTATTTACACTTAATTTTCTCACAAAATGTTTGAATTACCTATTTATTTGGGTTTCCAATTTAGAAAAGGCAGAGAATACAAAATAATTATCTGATCAAAAGCTCCTAATTCCTGTATACAAATGGAAACAAAAAATACAGATAACCTATATATATATATGAAAAGACGCTCAACATAACTAATCAGGAAAATACAAATTAAAACCATAGGGAGATATCACCTCACAGCTGTCAGAATGCCTGTCATCAATAAATCCACCAACAAGTGTTGGTGAGGATGTCAAGATGCAGTTTTGGGGCCTGTAGATCAATGAAGCCATTATAGAAAACAGTATGGAGATTCCTCAAAGAATTAAAAACAGAACTATTATATGATTCAGAAATTCCACTTCTGGATATTTATCCAAAGAAACTCAAAACACTAATTCAGAAAGACATATGCAGCCCTGTGTTCACTGAAGCGTCATTTACAATAGCCAAGATGTGGAAAGAAGTAAAGGGTCCCTCGAGAGACAGAAGATGTGGTACAGGTATGCAATGGAGTGTCATTTAGCCATAAGAAAGAATGAAATCTTGCCATCTGCAGTAACACAGATGAACCTACGAGGTATTGTGCTGATGAAACAGGTCAGGCAAACAAAGACAAATACCATCTGATTTCACTTATAATTCAGGGGTGTCAGACTCATTTTCACCGGGGGCCACATCAGCCTCGCGGTTGCCTTCAAAGGGCCGAATATAACTTTAGGACTGCATAGAGGTAACTGCTCCTTAACAGTTAAGTGAGAGCTCGGTGCTGCCACGGGGTAGAAACAAGGTGCCAGGCCAGATAAAACAAGGCAGAAGGCCAGGTTTGGCCCGCAGGCCTCATGTTTGCCTCCTGTGCCTTATAAGTAGAATCTAAAAAACAAACAAAACAGAGACAAACTCATAGATACAGAGAAGAATTCGTTGGTCACAGACGGCAAGGGGGTTGAGGAGGTGGGTGAGAAATAAGAAGGGATCAAGATGCAGAAGCTTCCAGGGATGGAAGCAGTCAGGAGGATGTGGAGTGCCACGCAGGCAGCTGGGACCACTGGTGTCAGGTGGGCACGAGACTTACCGGGTGATCACTTCCTATGCTACTAAATGTCTAATCACTGGGTTGTACACCTGAAACTAATATAATATTGTACGTCAACTGTAATTGAAAAAAAGAAAACTACATAAAATATAAGGTATTACATGGAGTCAGCAACAACTTCAGTATCAGAATTCAACAGGGTACTCATTTTCACATCAGCTATAGCCATTAACAGTATCCGTTGTCCATGAATTTCACCGGATAGCACATTTTAAGTTATCTCTCAAAATACCAAAAACCTTTTTTTTTTTTACTTCCATCTGGTGAATGTTTAAGACATGAGCAAATGTTTTAATTTACTTAGGTGATATACATGCTGACATCCATTGCTTTTAATTTATTTTTTTAAATATTACTTCTTTCTTGATTTTTTAAAAAATTTACATTATTATCTAGCAGTTACTGGGTAACTACTACAAGTATTGCTTTATGGAAGATGCAGAACTGAACTAGTCAGGGTATCTAAACATAACTGTATTACAGTCCAGTGGAGGAAAGAGATCAATAAAACATTTTTAAAAGATTAAAAAAAGATAGTGAATATTCCCAGGGAATATATATATATATATTTCACTATAGTGAAATCAGGAGAAGCTTCAATGAAGGAGTAGGAGGAGAATTTTTTTTTTTTTAGTATTTTTTTTTCATTGGAGGATTTCGGCTAGAAACTGAAATTTTCTAATGGACATTGTGTGTAGATTGTTCTGATGGGACAAATGAAGACAGGATTGAAATCGTGCAAAATCATCTAGAAAAAGAATATAAAGGTCCTACCTAAGGCGGGGGCTACAAAGAAGAGATGCCACAAATAATGGGGGGGGGTATGTCGACTCAGCTGGATATACGGAGGTTAAGGTAACGATTTGTGAAATGCTTCTCAAATTTCTGATCTGACAGAAAGGGAATATTCATCAGAACATGGGGGGAGAAAACATAGGTCTAGGGAAGTGGTCTGTTCTGACAAAATGAATTTTGGGCATTTGAACCTCGAGAAGCCTGTGGAGCAGCCAAGTGAAAACGTCCAACTGAAGTTGGTTTTATTCATCTTAATCTCAGGAGCAAGATCTGGGAGGAGGGGGAATTAAGATTTTGAGGTGTCAGCGTGTTGATGGCAATTGAAGCACTAACAGTGAATGCATTTATCCAGGGAAATGGCACTGAGTGAGAAAAAGGTTGAAAATAAACCCCTAAAGAATACTTGCATTATATGGGGAAAAATGGCAGGAAGTCCAGGACAAAAGCCACTCCCCAATTGGTAGAGTAGAAGAAAAGAACCAAGGGATTCTGTTATTAAGGAAGCCTAGCAACATAAGGCAAAAAAGAGTAGTCCGTTGTATCAAATATCCTAGAAAAATCTTTTGCCCAAGACCTCTCCCCAGCAGGAGTTAAAAAGAAATAATTGCAGTTATTTTCTTCACACTCGGCTCAGCTATCGAAAAGTGATAGTTGAAATAAAATATGTAATTCTTGTCTTCTCTCATTCTTAGAAACTCACAATTCAGAGAGAGTACTCACAAAGAAAGTGAGCGGGTTGGCTTACATCGACGGCTTGTGTGGAATGAAGGAGCAATAATGCACTAGTCATCCTTGATCAGAGCTGTTGTGCAGTTACATTTTGATGAGTAATTTACCACCAAGGGCTTCTAGACTTGACGATGAATATCAGGCCTCATCGTCAAGGAACTTGCAGCTTAACAAAGAGAACCAAGAGAGGTTTTTCAGTCGGCTACAACAAAATCAGAGATACTAGAAGTATCACTTGCTCTGAAACTTTACACTTTTGTTCTCTAGTTCTGCCTGACTTCAGTGTTTAGATAACAACATTTTCCTTTTATTTGAAGTGTTAAAAATTCCAGAAAACACAAAGCATATCATGTCCCTAAGAGTATTTAAATAGCTTTTGATAGTTGCATTATGCATATTAATTTGTTCATAGGTCAACATGGCTTTCCTAATCCGCTATCCAGTGTAAACACTTCAAAATAGTATGCCCATATGTATAGACAGCAAATAGCTCATGACAAGTTTCTTCCTACTAAAAAGGGAGAGAGGAAAATAATTATTGCAAACTTAATCACCGTGTTGCTCTACACACCCACTCTGCCCTCGAATTACAGCTTACTGCACCAAAACTTTTGATAGAGGCAGAAAATATACATTAGGCACTTTCAAGCAATGAGGGCAAAACAGACAATGCATTATACTGGTGTGTAAGCCAACAAAATAATATCATTAGCTTACATCGAGAGAATAAAAATAATAGCAATTTTGAAACTAAAATGTTTTCAGACATATGATCTTGGTGGTGGCAAAGTAATGTGTCTGGCGGGCTAATCACTCAGCGCCACCACTTCTCAATCAGCTGGAAATGAAAAATACACCTCAAACTACAATTTTCTCATTATTGTTCTCACTTCAAGAGTTCCAGTGTTTCTCTATCTTGGGAGCCATAGAGTGAAAGATGATGCAAATCAACTTCACGTACTGGAGAATACAGACTATGGCGGCGATTTTCAACCTTTTTCATCTCATGGCACACACAAACAGGTTTAATCGTGCATTTATTGGTATGATATTGAAGGAAGGAAGGAAGGAAGG
Organism: Carollia perspicillata; assembly: GCA_004027735.1. Classification (NCBI taxonomy): domain Eukaryota; kingdom Metazoa; phylum Chordata; class Mammalia; order Chiroptera; family Phyllostomidae; genus Carollia; species Carollia perspicillata. The sequence goes on from PVKM010022338.1 coordinate 5,039, forward strand.
AGAAGATGGAGGGCGGGAGGGAGGAAAATGCCAGAACAGAACTCGTTCAGCTGCAGCAGAGCTGAGCTCCTGAAGTAAGGGGGAAAAGATTCTACTTCTTGATCTCCAATTATAATGACTGAACGCGAGCTCAAGTGCTTCACTAACGAGCAGTGAAAGTCAGGGAAACATCACGTTCCCTCTTCCAATGAGGCTGATCCCTTCTCACGAGAGAACTATTTCTTCTGGGGACAAAATCATGACAGCAGTCTTCTCGCTACGTTTAATGAAAACACTGTAAACACATCCACCCCCAAATGCTCAGCAGTGCCTCTTACTGCCTCTCACTATTTGGGAATTGGTCGGTTGCTCCCCTAGCAACCAAAATTCAGATGAAGACTAAACTCTTTGTTTTAATATTTCTTAATGTTGTTCGAGCACCTGTAGGCTTAAAAGGTCTAATTCAAGTCCCACTTTGGCACTACTGAATTGTTTTTATTTCTCTCCCAATTGAAATTATGAATCCTACTTTAAGAATCACTGAAACTTGTTGACTTTACGTGTTATTTTCAATATGCATGAAAACTGTTTATCTCCATCATAACACCTGTATTTCCTTTAAAAAGCACAGTAAAGTGTTCATTGGATGTAGAGGCGGAGGTGGAGAGGTGATGATCAACAGGGATGCATACTACATGTCTGATTGCCTTTCAGATTGCAGAGGTCTGAGTCAGAGGTGCCAAGACGCGCAGCTCACTTTACCAAGCCTTCCCTTCATATGGTCTGTTCTTCTTGAGATGTAATTTAACACAGAGATGGTTACAAATTTCGGGGAAGCACAGGCTCCCTAAGCAAAACCAAACGATATTGACTAAGTGTTGTGTCACTGGAAGCAGACATTCAGGCTCCCTGATGTTTTAATTTTTGATTTAATATTTTGATAATGTACACAGTTGTATCTCTGTGTCTCAGACAGGAAAGAAAAGATGATAAGCTAAACCATTAGGGGGTTTGAATCTACTTACCAGTGTCTTTTTATACTTTGTCTATTTTTAATGTCCCAAATCCACAGGCCTCTCAGGATAATAAAAGAGATATGATTGGGTTATTATCTGTCAAAGATAAAATACAGTGACTCATCCAAAATTAAATCAAAGAGAATTGTAAAGTCTGAAATGATATCACTTTCCCCACATTCTCATAATCAAGCTCTCGTTTACCTTGGGTATACAAATATGCAGTTCGATGCTCTATCTTTTCCTATTTCCCTCACTGTGATCAATGTCATTAGCACTTATTTGGGTCATACATTGAAACAAATAGAAAGATTTTTTTTTTTATCTGAAAGCATCCAGTTGAACATATAAAAGTCAAACTTACTGAAAGGTTTCTAATTGTTTCATTTCCCCAATTAAAGCAAAGGCACAACCCCTCCACCCCTTTATCAGCTTAGGGAGTTTTGTTTTGTCTGTTTCCATTTAAATCACGAGTTTAAAACTCAGAATCATATGTTAGAAAATTTTATGTTTTACTGTTTTTCTTTCAACCATATTAAGGGCTTTTGATAGTAACTTTTTTCATGATTAGTCAATGGCTCTATTAGTTACAAACTCAGAACTAGAAATAGTGAGAAAAACAGGAGCTAGAAAAGGGAAATTATCACATACAGAAAAAATAAAACAAAGTTTGTCATCCCTGTTTTTCTGCCTACTGGATGATGATGATGATGGGCATAAAATGAATAGCAGCCTTTCTTTATTTAGTGACTATTATGTGTCACAAATGGTGCACTCAGTATCCATTATATATAAGTGGGTTTTTTTTATTATTTTACATACAGATGAAGGATGTAGGTCATTAGACCCCAAGTCTCTCATATAGTCACTGGCTACTATTAAACCCAATTCAGTTAGACATCTTGGCCTGCTCTCACTGTTTCTGCACTGTACTGGCCACTCAGGGTATGGCATACTCTTCACATACTGGTGAAGTTCACCTTCTTCCTTCCAGACAAATCAGATAAATCTGTGCTTTCTAGCTGAATATTATGCTTTATCAATTGACTAACATGGCCACATGAAACTATATTTTTATACTCCGTGGAAACAATTCAAGGGATGGCTTAATTCTCTAAGCACAGAGTGGGTTTTGAGATGGAATTTTTTTTACCACCACAGCAGATAATATATATTCATTTATACTAGAGTGTTAAGGACTAATAAGAGTTGTGTATGTGTGACTGTGTATGTACATTATAGAAGAAATTTTGTGCCACTCAGGATTCGATGACAGGGAAGGACATGTAATCCGTGTGGCACAAACTAGCAATCTCTCTTGCAACAATGGTACAGGGAAGCATCAGCACGTAACTCACTAAGAGGGCATGTGATTCTGACCTACCTTTACTGTGAATTTTGATAACTTGCCCTATGAGCAAGTTTTGCTTTAGTAAATAACTCTTCACTGACTGTTAGTGACTTTTGAGTATCTCAAGTCCCAGGGCGCCTAGACATCTGTCATGAAACACTTGGGTAGGTGTTGACTGGTTCTGCAAGCACTGAAAAACTAGAAGGCACAGTTGCCCAGAATCCTAGCTAACTTCTTGTAGTGCACTTTGATGCTAGGATTTCACGAGTTTATGGTAATGGTGATGAGGATGATTTATATTCTTTACAGCTCCCAAAACCCAACATTCTGAAATTTCCCAGATGATGGAATTTCAAGTTTGATTACATTGAGAGTTGAAAAATAGTGGCTAGAGAGCATACAGCATAGTTCAAGAAAGAATAAATCACAAGTGGAAGTTTATCGTCTTCTGCAAAAGAGGGCCTACAGTTATGGTTATGTTCTGGTCCCATGAATATACGTAGTGCCAGGTCTTTATATTCCTGATGTTCGCTTAGTACCATGGAGTGAAATGTGAAGATTATTGAACAAAAAGTATAGGGTCAGAAAAAATTCAATTTTTTTGGCTATACCTTTGGCACTGAACTAAAATAAACAATGTGGACTATGAGGTAGGCAATTAATGAGGTAAGAAAAAATATAGGGAATGACTCAATTTAGTACTATTTATCATCAAGTCTGGGTCTTAGATTGGCAAAAGTTATCCAAACAAGTAAGGGAAACTTAATTTAGCAAACATACAAGTGATTACTATGAGCCAGTTTGGGTACAGAGAAGATGCAAATATAAATTAGAGATGATCTTTACCTTTGAGGAGATGAGAATATGGCCAGAATGTAATTAGCAAACAAAAAAATCTCATTTTTCACATATCTTCATGAATATTACAACTGTATTATTTCAGTGTACTCTGTGGGGGTAATCTTGAGAGACACAGTGAAACAAATTATTAATTTACTTTCAGCTTATTAATTAAAAATGATAGGAGGGAAAATTCAATACCCCTTTCTTTAAGGCCCAGGTAACATATCTCTTCTGACTCAGAGTTTTCTGTTTCAAAATACACACCTCCTTTAATTTAACTTCCAAATTTTATAGTGCCTAACTAATAAGTCCTGTGATAATCTGTGTGATTATTTACATCAGTGTCACTGAAATATCCTGCATGATATTCTCAAGGTCCATCCACGTTGTCACAAAGGACAGTATTTCATCCTTTCTTACAGCCGAGTAGTGTTCCATTGTACATTTGCATGTACCACAGTTTCTTTATTAAATTATTTATGGAAGGACACAGAAACAACCCAAGTGTCTCAGTCAGAAAAAAATAAATCCTTTTTATCTTTTACCCACTTTGAAATGCATTTCTGGCCATTTAAAGGCCTTAGACCAGGGGTGTGAAACTCATTTTCACCGGGGGCCACATCAGCCTCGGTTGCCTTCAAAGGACCAAATGTAATTTTAGGAATGTATAAATGTAACTACTCTTTAACAGTTAAATGAGAGCTCGGCGCTGCTGCTGGGTAGAAACCAGGTGCCAGGCTGGATAAAACAAGGTAGAGGGGCGGGTTCGGCCCATGGGCCTCGGGTTTGCCACCTGTGACCTGCAGTTTTTGACCCCAGAATATTTCATTGTCTTCCCGGCCAGTTCCTTAGCCTGAATCATGCCCACTATGCACCTATCTGAATGCTCCCAGAGCACGGAATGTTACTGAATAAAGAGTAATGTAATGGAGCTAAAAGCATCTTTATTGCCGAGGACTTAGAATAGGCTTTCCAGGTTGTGTTCTAGACTTACTCCCCTTTCCCGAGACCCTGAAATTTTCCCTCTACACTTGGCAGATACTGTGTGACAGGTGGAATGAAGATCAAGGACATCTGACTTGTTCCTGGCCCATCTTTATTTTATCATCTGTATCTTTTTATCACACCCTTTCTTCCTGATTTAAGGGAACAAGCATACATCTTATTTCTAAAGCTGATATTATCTCATTTATTTATGATGCTATTTCCCTATCACTTCCTTCAAATTATTGTTAACAGAATTCTTTCTTTGTGCCTTTCTACATGCATATGTGTTTTCATCTCAAAAAATGAAATTTCTGTTTATTGGCAAAAAAATGAAAATTCTGTTTATTGGCAAACAGAATTAAAGAGAGGCAGAGTAAAAACCTAGATTTGCTGCACATTAGCTGTTACTTCTCCCTAAGCGTCATTACCATTTTTGAAAATAATAGAAATATTATCTCATAAAATGAAGATAACTAAAAACACTTAAGTGTGTAAAATACTAATCGCAGTGTCTAGTGCATTGTTACATTTCAGTAAGTTGTATCTATGTTTATTAATATTATTATCATAATTGTCATAGCCTCTGTAAGCCACTACATTCTTTTCTTACTTTATTTGGCTTCTTTGTTGCTGTATCTCCTATATTCCCCCAAATGTGGACATTATCCCTAAATTCAGTACCCAAGTTTTCTATATTTCTCTTCTAATACTTTCTTCCACTGTCTTGGATGATTACACATTGCTCCGAATTTTATCTTCCCTGTGGCCTCTTTTGTGAGCACCGATTACCAAGTCCTTGCTAGTACCTTCATTATGAAGTATCTTACTGCACATAACTGGTGTTATTTCTACTTTTGACATTCCAAATCATTCCATGGGGCTCCTTGCAGTCCTCCCAGCCACAAATCTTTCACTAGTAACAATCTGTACTGTATACTGCTTGGATCGTGGCTCTCATCTGCTCAAAAAAACTGTAACATCGCCTTCTGTAAGATAAATGTACTGCTTGGCTGACATTTAGAGATCTCTGAAGTTTATGCTTCTTTTTCAGCCTTTTTCTTACAAATTCAGTACCTGAGACTGCCACTCTAATTAAACCAGCTTACTACTCACTGTCCCTTGAATATACTTAGTGCTCTGAAGTGCCAATGTTATCCCTCACCTTGAATTCCCCTTCTCCCTTTTTGTATTAAACTTTACAGAGCCTTCAAATCCCCACTCACCACCTCAGTGAAGTTTGTCTGTGGTGCATCTTCCCCTTGTGTTCTCCATCACATCTGAACCTCAGCTGCACTTAGTGTGTGTTCATGCCGTTGCACTTGCAGCTAATTTGTGTGCATTTATTAAGTGAACATTTGCAGAATGTCTGTTATATGAAAGACTCTGTGCTGGACCCTGGGAAGAGATAGTTTCAGTTCTCTAAGGATTTTCGTGCATCACCTGCAATTCATTTCACATTCAGTGCTGAGCAGGCTTATGTCTAATCTAACCTGGCCCACAGCAGAAGCACTGTTGACATTGGTGGATAAGATAACAACGGTACAGTGGCATTCTAGGCCATTCCAGTGGGCTGTTTCCCCAAAACCAGTTATTGGTGAGCCAGTAGCAGAAGTGTGCTTCCTACAACCGCAGGCATATGACATAAAAATAAGACACTGCTGTGGGCCCACAGATCTTCCCGGAAATGCAGAGAAAGAGAGTATGGACGGGTTCTGCTTGTCTGCGCTCAGCTCCGCACATTCATGTTAGCCAGTCCAGGAAAACAGAAAAGTCCACTGAATGTGATTATGAATGTATGAAGAAAATAAGAAACATTTTAATATAAATGTGCAGCCTAGGCTAATTCAGCACGTAGGCAAAGGACACATTTTATATTGACACCTGAGGAGTTGGGAACTAGTAGTATGACTGTCTTTCCTACTCCCTATTGGATTGTACCTACAGCTGTCTCCATTGTTGTTCCCATTTCAATGTCAGTCTATTGGACTCTTGAATGCACTGCCTAATGGCAACAGCTGGACAACTGCTGGACTGTTGTGCTTAATTATGGGAGCAGATGGCTGTGCCATGACAATTAGTCTTGAAATGCACAACATGCCGAGGATATGAATTTTATCCTATTTATACTCATAGTTTTAAACTTAAGACTCATAAGGAGTACTGCATAGCAATAAGTAAGTATGAAGGTAAAGCAACCATTTTAGCTATTGTTAAATCACTTTTCAAAAACTCCTGATAATGAAATCAACTCTTTAAATCCTGCCCAAGCTGGTAACTCCAATATTATTAGAATAGTTCTAGAGGAGTTCCGGCCAAGATGGAGGCGTAGATAGAAGCACTTGGCTTCCTTACACAACATCAAGAAAGATAACAGCCAATCTAAAAACAGTAAACAACCAGAAGTGCCAGAAAATCAAACTGCATGGAAGTCTGACAACCAAAAAGTTAAAGAAACATTCGCAGTTAGGAGGCACAGAGATGGGAGACAGGGAGCTGAGCAGAGAAGACGCATGGCCAGTCTGTGGACCACAGGGGGCAAGGCAGAGCTGGCTGAACAGGAAACTAAAGACTCAAAACTAGCTGTAAACTACTCTTGGGGTTGCCAGGGCTGAAGAAACTCGCAGACTCACAGGAGAGTTCGTTGGAAACTGGGTCCTTTCTATAATATCTCTGACTTGGTGTCTTCCAGCCTGGGCTCAAATACCTGGAGCAGCGCGAGTTTACTCTCTTAAACATGAGAAAAGCAGTTTCTTTATACTAACCCCAAAACCCTTCCATACATGTTGTGCCAAATGCAGTCCTGGCTTTCTCGAACACCACTCAGGATAATTCTAATCACTTTTCTCCGGGACAGCTTTTCAGATATTTAAAGGTAGCTTTCTAGCCAGCCCGATATTATTTATCCTGGGTTGAACTTGATATTCCTTCGGTTGAATGTATTCCATACATTTTCCATATAATACTCTTTAGTTGATAAGAAAGCTACTACGGGAATCAACAGATGGAGCAGTGAGAACTTAACCTTGTGCTGGGAATGAGGTACAGGGATCAATGCAAAATACATCACAAAACTAGAATCAACAGGACGTGAAAACAGTCAGTTTTGTGTAGCAAGAAGAGAATCAAAGATGACGCTGAACTGTCAAGCCCCAATCAATGGAAAGATATAAAATAGCAAGATATTGGCACTATCGGCCTAAATAAACTTTAAAAAAAGAGTTTGAGAGGGAAGAGGCTAAGTTGATGTCTAGAAATAGAATTTAAGATGCTAAAGGGATACAAAAATGGTCATGAGAAAATGATTAAAAATACAGGCTTAGAACTCAAGAGAGTATGTAAGAATGAAAATGTTAAAGACAAAGTATTTGCGACGGGCTTGTAAGAATAGACGTGTAGAACAAATGAGTTACAACATAATATTGAACTAGAGAACACATGCTCAATTTGAATGCCGAGCAAACAAATCGTATCTGTAAATTGTACTTGTGACAGAGACTGTCAGTTTATATCTTTGTTTTGGACAGAGAAGAGAGCTAAGGGAAAGAAAATTCCCAGCAAACATCATACTTTCCCATGAGGAGTAAATGGGACCAGAAAAGCATATTGTACATGAGATGAAGAAGTAGTCAGAGGGGGAGGACGAGGAGAGCTGGGAAAAGGTACAGAATTGTAGCAGCCAGGAAGGAGTCACGTAAGTAAAATGAGGTAAATATCAAAGAGAAATAAGCCCTGGCTGGTGTAGCTCAGTGGATTGAGTGCCGGCCTGTGAACCAAAGGATCATGGTTCGATTCCTAGTCAGGGCACATTCCTGGGTTGCAGGCCAGTTCCCAGCAGGGGATGCCCGAGAGGCAACCATACATTGATGTTTCTCTCCCTCTCTCCCTCCCTTCCCCTCTAAAGAGAAATAAATAGAATATTTAAAAACAGAGAGAAATGAGATGAAGAATAGGAAACGGCTACTGTGTTTCATTTAGCTACTGACCTTTGAGTGACATAGTACACTTAGCATGGCATGGGAAGGATTTACACAATGATTTGAGCAATGAGGTTTTGGAAATATAGATACATTATTGTTTAAGGAATTCTGAGATAAAGGGAATTGAAAAAGGCATTTCACCTTGAAGGGGGTTTCAGGATTTAGGAACTGTTTATTTATTTTGAGAATGGGGACATATTGAATTTGTTTTTATAATGAAGGGAAACTATTTGATGTCAAGTGAGAGACTGAAAATAAATGAGGAAAAACCTGAGGTGAGGGAGGGAAGAAAAAGGAATTTCTGGCTTCAGAGAAAAGACCAAATGTTTTGCCTAAGATGGGAGGATAAGGGATAATATGTACACATATGGATAAAATTTAAATTTGAGAAAAGAGACATTGAAGAACGTCATGTTGTTCAATGCTTTCAAACAATATCAGATGTCTGTCGTGTTTGACGATATTCAATTGAAGAATAACTTGAAATACCACTAAACAGCAAGGGAGTATATACTGAAGATGTTCTATACATGGTTTAAGTTTCCCATATTAACAATTAGATTTGTAATTAAAAAGTAAAGTTAAATTTAGATGCTGTAATCATAGACTAGCATTATATTCAACATAGTTCTTAATATTGAGGTATCCTCATCACTTACTTGAAAAAAAATGCCTTTATTCAAGAAAATAAAGAATAAAACAAAACTCCAGGGTATTAACTCATTTTGTGTACATGTAATATTTACTGTTGGGAAATATCTGCTGAAATGATACTTAGCATTTTTCATCCTTACCTTTTTATTTAAAATGAATCACTAAATAGTACCATTAATAACAATTTTTGATATTGGCTCTGTTCGCTGATGCAGTCTATCCCTAATGAAAAAAAAAAAAAAAAAGAACAAACCCCAAGGAAGTATTCTTATCCCGTGATGCATTAATTTATTATGCATCACAGGGTACTCACACACCTTGTTCCTTTTCTCTCACATTCTGAAAAGGGGCTATTCGTGGATGAGGCGGTCCGGAGGCGTCGGGCAAGCACAGCGGGGGTGGCGCGGTACACTCGTGTGAGGCTCAGTGTGCATGTTGGAGGTGCTCTATGCACACGGGCGGCGCAATATGTACGCAGCCCCTGTGGCCACAGTATTCACGCGGCCATCGCAGTGCGCATGTGGTCTGCACAGTGCGCATGTGGACGACGCACTGCGTGCGCGTGCGAGAGACAATCAGTGCGCATGCGGACAGCACAGTATTCATGCGGGAGGTGCTCTGTGCACGCGGGCGGTGCAGTACGTACGCAGCCGCCTCAGCCGCAGTACGCATGCTGCCGCCGCACTGTGCATGCCGCCCCCGCAGTGCGCATGCGGTCAGCACAGTGCGCAGGTGGACAACGCACTGCGTGCGCGCACGCGGGACAATCCGTGCGCATGCGGGAAGATGTTGGGCATGGCGGCCTGAGAGTCGGGAGTCATGCTGCTCTCTTCTTACCACGTTGTACCTCCTGTGGCTGTGAGCGGTGGTGCGCCCTTCTGTTCATTGGAGACTTGGTGTGGCTCAGTGCCTCTGTGAGCTGGCCTCAAGTCCTGTTCGTGCTGAACTCCGGGCTGGTGTGTGGCAGCAGCTTCCGGCCTTTGAGGAGGTGAGAGAACTCAGGTCGTGAGGGCCGAGGTGTGAGGGCCTCGCCTCTAGGGCAATGGGCGACCAGGCGGGCCGCGTGAGCGGGCAGTGCCCTGTACAGAAGGCGCCTAGCCCGGCTGCAGACAAAGCAGAAGAGCCGATGCGCAGGTCGTGCCCAGAGGGCACCTGTGTGGGTGGTCTGCCGCCACCAAAAGGACAAAAGGATTTACAGGGTAATAATGGACAAGTTGTGAGCGTGAGGAAACCTTACGAAGGGAAGAAGTCACGTCTTGATTCGTCACTGTTTGTTATAACTCGGAAACTTATGGATGTTGTCAAAAATAGCCCAGGTGGTGTCCTGCACTTAAAGAAGATTGTACCAATGCTGGGAATACCGAAACGAAGATTATACGATATCACCAGTGTCTTACATGGGATCAAAATGGTTGAGAAAGTATCTAAGAACCGTATTCGATGGATAGGACCTGATATCAGCAGTTTTGAACCGTCGCCCAAACAGAAGAAGCTGCACGAGGAAATTAGTGAGTTAGCAGCAAAGGAACGTGCTCTGGATGAGTTAATTAAGGATTGTGCTCAGCAGTTGTTTGCATTAACAGATGACAAGGACAATGAAAGACTAGCGTATGTGACATACCAGGATGTTCAGAGCGTTCAAGCATACCGTAAACAGATGACTTTTGCCATTAAAGCTCCACCACAAACCATGCTGGAAATTCCAGCTCCTGCAGAAAACTCGATCACAATGCATATACAGAGCACCAGAGGGCCCATTGAGGTCTTTTTGTTTGAACCCAAACCGGAGCCTTCCAGTAATAACGTGTCTGAAGGTAAAACGGCCTCTTCGCCCGAAAGCAAACCTCCTGAACAGCCGGATAAAAAGGAAAGTCCTCTGCAGCAAAGCGAAGAAATGCTTGAAGTGAACGACTCCTAGGGTTTGAGAATTCGTGTATGGGCTGTTTTGGCAACATCCTGTATGGATGTTCCATGTATCAAGTTTGATTCTCTGAAGTTTCTTCGGTTTCAGTTAGTAGCAATGTTAACGCCAGTAGTGTTTTTCAGTAGTTCGCTGTTTACTTACTGTATGTTAGTGGATATTACTGTTTCCACATCTGAAAACAACTGTTTGGAGTTATTTACTGCTGTTTGCCAATGAAATAGACATCCTGCCGACTGAACTAACTTGATCACAAAGAGTATTAGCAAAACATATCGGCAGGCCTGAAATTGGACAGCTCTTTGGGACTGTGCCTTCCTTCAAGGATTGTGTCCTTACAACTGAAGAGATGGCCTTACACAGGTTCATGGCTGCAATGAACTGCTGTATATTGAATGGGTGCATACACGCATCTAAACGTGATGTCTTTGTATACATGTGTACAATGTTGACATTATTTTCTAAGTATGTCTAAGTGAAAGTTTTCACCTTTGCACAGCCAAAACAATATATATATGGAAAGTAATGAATTCTCTAATTTCTACGCAATCCTGTGAATGAAGGTTAGAGGAGAGTTTTTCCCTAAACTTCTCTGTGCTGTATTATAAATATGCTATACATGGTTAATGGTTTTGATTGAAGAATTTCAGTTTGACTGCCATCTCTAGACTTGTATTTCAAGCTACCTACAGTTATTGTGTCTGAGCAAACCAGTGTCATTACCTAATCCTCAAGTCACTCAGTGGCTTAATTGATTGTAAGGCATGACTTAACTCAGGGTGACTATTAGAAACTATCTTAACCTGTTTGCCAGCAGGTTTTCTGTTAGGTTTTTGTGTGCAGCTTTGTTCTTCAATCAGAGGAGTTTACATTTGATGTGTTAGTTATACCTTGGTCACTCTCTAGCTCTAGTTCCCCATTTCTAAGTACCTAGTTAATTCTTCCTCACTGTGTAAGTGTTTTACCACTCTGGGCCTCACTTCATTCAGTAGTTTTACCATTAAACTGTAAGCTCCTCGGGGTCCTTTTCTTAGTCATTGTTATACCCAGAGCCTTCCACCATGCCTGGCACATAAAAATGGCTCAATAAACATTAGAGCAAATCAAAAAAAGTTTTGTTTTAAATAAGAGTTTTATTAAGGTGTAATTTACAAATGAACAGTGTATATATTTAAGGTGTGCAACTTGATGTTTTGATACATATACATTGTGAAATGATAACCACAGTAAGCTAATTAATATATACATCATCTCCATATGGTTACCACTTTCTTTTGTGTGTATGTTGAAAAGACAATACAACATCCACTTTCTTAGTAAACTTCAAATATACAATATAGTATCGTTGACTGTAATCACCACAGTACTCATCTTGCTAAATGAAACTTCTGTGAGTTTTGTCAAAAGGTACAAAGTTTCACAAGATTCTGAATGCAAAATTATTTTTGTAATATAGCTTATCATTTATTAGAACATGACGACCCATATCCAGCATATCCCTAAGAAACCTCGGACTGTGAGTCGAAAGTTTAATTTGAATAGGATTCTTGGATGCCTTTCTTAGGGAGCTGTACTATTTCTTTTGTGTTTAATCAAAAGTAAACATGCTTTGTTTATTCAATATTATTTTGTATTAGTTTCATTTGTATATATAGTGGTTAGACGATCGTATACTTTACAACTCAATAAAGCAATGTTTTCCTTCTGTAAGTGTTTTACAAATATTTTTTATTAATATTTATTTGATACATGTGGCTATGGCATGGATTATTTACTGTGATAAAAAAAATCTCTAAGGAACTCAGGAGGATACTTTTGTTGTACTGACTGTGCACCTTGTTGTGATATTCCCCTTGTGCAACTCAAATTTTATGATTGACTTCAAATTATTTGGACATGGCAAGCCTTTGAAAGGTGTATCTGTTATACAGGGTCCTGCACAAATAACACTTCTTTTTATTACAAAATCTTTTATGAGAAAGTCATAAGCATGTAATTCTGTAACGTAACAATACTACACTCCAGCACAGCATAGGACATTTTAGGGGAAATGTTCACATTAAAACTAGACATTATTATACCCATATTATTACCCAGCAACCACACTCCAGCAGGCCTTACTCTGCCAGACCCTGTACATTTCAAGACCTATGTCGGACATTCAGATTCTCTTTATGGGTTGAAAAAATACAGTGGGCAAAATGCAAACACCTCCACCCTTCATTTTTTTCCTCTAAAAAAAAGAAGTCAATGTGAATGAATTTCTCTTAGGTCATGGAAAGCACATATTTTCTCTACAACTCAGTAATTATAGTGAGGATTTAGATAATATCCTTACAATGAAGATGTCTAGTTACAGGCATAGAACAGTGAGAAAATCTCTTGAGAAGAACAGCTAAAGCAGAACCGATCTGCTCAAACACAATTCCCGAAAACCCAATATGAAGTAAGTAACATTGAAAATATGTGGTCTTACTTATTAAAATGAAAGCGCCAGAGCCATGCTGACATGAAGCGTGGCCGCTAAACACCGGAACATTTGGCGCAACACCCGAGTTATTGGAAGTCTCTGAACTATTATTCAAACAGAATGAGAGCGAGGTACGGTGAGTAACTAGGCTTTGTACCTTAGTGTAAAATAACCTTTCTGCAAAAGGGTAATCTCAAAAGAGCACTCCGTTGCAAAGACCTTTTTGATTGCAGAGAGGTAATACAGTACTTTGTGGTAAAATCAAATCTCTGCGTATTTCAAATTACATAGAAGGGAAAGAAAAGATGTACTACTGGCTTCGTACCACCCAGAGTACTTTTATAAACTTTTCATGTATTTCACAAGTTATTGGTTTCTGTTAGCAGAGTTATTTTGGGAGCCATGTTGAGATTAGCAGCTTCATAAATATCTGAATTATAAGGTGCTTCATTTTTTAATCAATATTTATAAATTTTTCATTGTCTTTAGGTAACATTGGCTAATAGAATTATATAGGTTTCAGGGGTACAATTCCACAACACATCATGTGCACACTGTATTGTGTGTTTGCCACCCCAAGTCAGGTCTTCCATCACCATTGATCCCCACTTTACCCTCCTCTACCTCCCCCACCCTCTCTCTGTCTGGTGATCACCTTGCTGTTGGCTGTGAGTTTTTTTCTTTGCTTAAGACCCTTCACCCAGTTCCCAACCGCTCCCCTCTAACAGCTGTGAGTCTGTTCCATGTGTCCATGCCCCTGTTTCTATTTTGTCAGTTTAGTTTGTTCATTAGATTCCACATATGAGTAAGATCACATGGTACCTGTCTTTCTCTGACTAGCCTATTTCACTTAGCATAATGCTCTCCAGGTCCATCCATGCTGTAATAAAAGGTAAGATTTCTTTTTTATGGCCACATAGTATTCCATTGTATAAATGTACCACAGCTTCTTTATCCACTGATCTACTGAAGGGCACTTGGGCTGCTTCCATATCCTGGCTAGTGTAAATATACTGCAAGGAACATAGGGATGCATATATTATTTTCAATTAGTGTTTCAGGATTCCTAGGATATATTCCTACAAGTGGAGTCACTGGGTCAAAAGGCAGTTCCATTTTTGGTTTTCTGAGGAATTCCATCCTGTTTTCCACAGTGGCTGCACCAGTCTGCATTCCCACCAACACTGTACTATGCTTCCCTTTTCTCCACAACCTCGCCAGCACTTGTTGCTTTGGTTATGATGGTCATTCTGACCAGTGTGAAGTGATATCTCATTGTGATTTTAATTTGCATCTCTCTGATGGCTAGTGATACTGAACATCCTTTCATATGTCTCCAGGCCCTCTGTATGGCCTTCTTGGAGAAGTGTCTGTTCAGCAACTCTGCCCATTTTTTAGTTGGGTTGTTTGTTTTTTTGTAATTATGTTGCATACATTCTTTATAAATTTTGAATATTAACTTCTTATGACATCTGTCATTGGCAAATATGTTTTCCAATTCAGTGGATTGTCTTTTCATTTTATTGATATATATGTTACTTCTAATTCTTCAAGTTTCAGTGAACACATGTTAACTCTAGGAACAAGTTACCGTACTTGTAGGCACCAGTCATAGTTTATTAGAAAAACCAGTGAAAATGAAGAGAAAACTCAGTGTTTGCTTTAAGAAATACGCCAACAAAAATACTGAAAGATTCAGGATTTCTAGATTAAAATAATAAAAGTTTAAGCAGTGGTAAGGAAAAGTAGTTTGGCACAGCTGAAATTTTACCATCCTTTAAGGCAATTTTGTGTGCCAATCGATTTATTTAGAAAGCATTTGAAAATAATTCATTTGTAATAGGTACAACATTTTTTACACTATTATTTTTCTTAAATTTTGTGTATTTTTGTTTTTGTTTTTTTTAATTTTATTTTATTTAATTGTTCAAGTACAGTTTTCTGTGTTTTACTCCCATCCCAGCCCACCCCCCAGTTTGTTTGTTTTTAGAGAGAGGGGGAGAGAGGGAGAGAAATATCAATGTATGGCTGCCTCTCACACAACCCCTACTGGGGGCCTACAGGGCAACCCAGACACGTGACCTGACTGGGATTTGAACCAGCAACCCTTTGGTTCATAGGCCAGCATTCAGTCCCCTGAGCCACACCAGCCAGGGCAGCATTTTAATTTAAAAACATGTTTATTCTCACCATCTTTTCATTTGTGGCTCATCTATGAATATCATCTCGGTGACTTCTAAGACCAGCCACAGAGTTCAGTTACTGTTACTTGGAGAAAAAAGAAAGGAAGAGAAAACACATAGCCTTACCACCAGTGCTATTATGAAAAGGGAGAAAATGCAGGCTCTCCAGTGCTTTTAAAAGAAATGCAGGTATTACTAAAAACTGTTACTCCTCCATGCAGGTGTTTGGTTTTGGATTGTCATTACTTAAGTGTCTTCATGTTGGTCTATGTGTCTCTTCTCCCAGACATAACATGTGGTTTTGAAGTCCTTGTGAATCACTGAGTGAATTTCCGGACTCCAAATTTATACAGAGGGAAGTTGTTGTGTTTCAGTGGTAATTGGATTGTCATCTAATTTGAAGTTACTGGAGACTTGTATCAAGTTCTTGTTAAGAGATGATTATTTTATTTAAACATGACCAGGAGTCCACATTACATTTGCAATGATAGTGAATGTGTGCCATTCCACATTAGCTTCTTCTCAGGAAAACAAGAGAGAGGAATTTAATAGCCACAGGAGACACTGCAAGCACTCCCTCCCCACACACATATACAAATGTTTTTTGTGGTTATTTGGGGACTATAAATGTTTAAGTCTATAAATAAGTTTGTCTTATGACATGCATATTGCTTGGAAATTTTTTAATGTGTTTGTGTTGGCATATTTTGTACAACATAAAATTAGGACCACATGCAAAATCCATTAGGTATCAAGAATAAAAGACACGTTGATTCCAGTGAAGTTTAATCAAATGAAATTAATTTGTACCTTATGAATCATAATAGAATAATGAATTGTAATTTCTCTAAACTGGTTATTTTTGGTTTGTATACTCTTAGCCTGTCAGAAGTTCAGTGAACTTTTGCAATGTTTTCATTTAAAACTCAGATGTTTCTTTGGGTGCTGAAATACAAGCAGTCAGTTAATTATCCAATAAAGAGTAGAGGCATACAATATAAAATTCAATTAGATTACATATTATTGCTTCATATGTTGAGAGCTGTTTCTACAAGCAACCTAAATTATAATGATGTGTAGCTAACAAAGTGTTGTTTTATTTTCCATGCCTGCCTTTCCCATTGACTCACAGAGCTTTCGCTCCATTTCAATGGGATCTTTTCCCAGCTGCCCAAAAATGCTCTCTCTAGAGTCATCCTCTTAGTTGCTTTACCACAATTCTTGCCCTGATTGTTGTACTAAAACAGAGGCAAATGTTTAATCATAGGATATTGCTCAAGCAGTTGAATTACCAAGTCATGTTTTCGCTGTTATTTAACTGAGCGCCCACATGTTTTAGTCACACTCAGACTACTCAGGCCTCCAACTGAGTATCCCGCTGATGGGAGACAATGTGAGCAACATTCAACTTTAGCTTCTTACTGACTGTCATGGCTTTGGGCTTCTTACATGGGATTAAAGGATGAAAAATAGGCAT
>PVKM010022339.1:0-21915 GCA_004027735.1 Carollia perspicillata
TTCCTTTAACTTGACCTTATCTGGGAAGCACTTTATCTGCCCTTCCATTCTAAATGAAAGCTTTGCTGGTTAGAGCAATCTTGGACGTAGGTCCTTGCCTTTCATGACTTTGAAGACTTCTTTCCAGCCCCTTTTTGCCTACAAAGTTTCTTTTGAGAAATCAGCTGACAGTCTTATTGGCACTTCTTCATAGGTAACTTTCTCCTTTTGTGGTGCTGCTTTTAAGATTCTCTCCTTATCTTTCATTTTGGCTAATGTTATTATGAAGTGCCTTGGTGTATGCTTCCTGGGCCCACCTTCTTTGGGACACTGAGCTTCCTGGACTTCCTGGAAATCTATTTCCTTTGCCAGATTGGGGAAGTTCTCCTTCATTAATTTTTCAAGTAAGTTTTCCATTTCTTGCTCTTCCTCCTCTCCTTCTGGCACCCTCATGATTCGGATGTTGGAACATTTGAAGATGTCATGGAGATTCCTAAGCCTCTCTTCATTTTTTTTGAATTCTTGTTTCTTCATTCTGTTCTGGTTGACTGTTTTCTTCCTTCTGGTCCAAATTGTTAATTTGAGTCCCAATTTCCTTCCCATCACTGTTAATTCCCTGTACATTTGCCTTTATTTCACTTTGCACAGCCTTTACTTCTTCCTCTGTTTTGCTATCATACTCAAACATTTCTGTGAGTATCCTGATTCCCAATTTTTTGAACTGTGCACCTGATAGGTTGGCTATGTCTTTGTCACTTAGTTGTGTTTTTTCTGGAGCTTTGATCTGTTCTTTCATTTGGGCCATATTTTTTTTTGTCTCAGCACACCTGTTATGTAGTAAGGGGTGGAGCCCTAGGTGTTCACCAGGGTTGGGCAACCCATGTGGCTGCATTATGGCGCTGTATGTGGGAGAGGGGTTTGAGAGGGAACAATGGCGCTTGCACCGCTCTCTGCCAGTTTTCAGTCACTTCCCCCACTGCCCACAAGCAAATTGGGCCTCTCTGACGCTGATTCCTGGGTGGGTGGGTTTGTGTACATTCTAGGACCCTGTGGGTTTCTCCAATGAACTCTCCTGTGAGGCTGGGAGTTTCTCCTGCAGCCACACCACCACAGGTTTTTACAGTCAGAGGTTTTGAGGCTTTATTTCCCCATGTTGGAACCCTGGATTGTGCCATCTGTTCGCTTCCCGGTTGTTCCTCCTGGTTTGTCCACAGGCACATGTGGGACTGCCAGGTCCTCCAGCCACTGCCTTGCCTTGAGTCCTCTCCACTCTTGCTGCCCATCTCCACTCCTTCCAGCAGTCTGCATGAATTTTTCTTAATTCCTTGGTTGTTGGACTGCCATGCAGTTTGATTTTCTGTAAGTTCTGGTTATTATTTTTTTAAATTTGTTGTTGTCTTTCTCTTGGTTGTACGAGGGCACAAAGTGTATCTACCTCCACCACCACCTTGGCTGGAAGTTACCTCTATGATATCCCTATTAATATTTGCATTTTTCCTTTTGAAAATGAAGAAAAGTAAAAATTTCATAAACTAATGCTCAGGAATTTTATATAATACATTTTGAAAATATTTTCTGGTAATTTTTTGAGAGATCTTTAGATTTTGAGATTGTGAGATTTTTTTTTTTTTTTTTTTTTTGTGGGAGTGGGAGGTAGATTAAAACAAAAAATCAGTACATAACTTAAGGCCTGAGAACATTTGTAAGGTTATGTCTTAGAATATAGTTTACATTTAGTTAAAGTGGTACCTTTTAGAAATATTTCATTCAGACTCAAGAAAACATTTGAAAACAAATTTCAAAAAGGTATAAAAAAGAAATAGGTATATTCCCTTGGTGTCATTGTCTCTCTGGCATCATGGAAAGAGCACAAGCTTTGGTTCTTCTGTTTTTATGCTACCCTCGGGAATTGAGTTGATACATGGGGTCCCCCCACCCAAAAAATCCCCTGGAATTACCTTCTTGAAGGTGGGCCCCTTGTAATACAGTCTTCTCCTACTAGGTGAGTGTTCTAGGAACTCATCTGTATTGGTGTACCCACAGGGGTTGTTGTGAGAGGCTGTGCTCCACTTCAGTGAATTTTTTTGAAGACTCTTTGAACTCATGTGCCCATTTTATGATGGGTGGTTTATGTGTGTACCTGCCCACACCATGCTGAGTCTTCAGCAGATTTTGACCAAAAAGAGCATGACACCTGTGTCCCCACTTTGTTTGTTTCCCCAATGAAAAAAGTTCTCAAAGGGAAACATTTTGCTAATGTGAAAGAGGTGAAACAAAAAACAGCAGAAACACTAAAAGACATAAAAGTCCATGAGTTCAGAA
This sequence comes from Carollia perspicillata, assembly GCA_004027735.1. Classification (NCBI taxonomy): domain Eukaryota; kingdom Metazoa; phylum Chordata; class Mammalia; order Chiroptera; family Phyllostomidae; genus Carollia; species Carollia perspicillata. Next base: position 2,302 of record PVKM010022339.1, read on the forward strand.
CTGTTTTGAGCAGTGGGAAAAATGTCTTGATAGGTGTATTGCATCAGATGGGGAGTACTTTGAGGGTGACTGAAATTCGAACATGTAAGAATAAATATACAATTTTTAATAAATAAATTCTGAGTTTTGGGGGTCCCACTTTGTTTTTCTGTCTTAGTTTCCTTTTCTATAATAATTGCCCTTTAGATTTGTAATGAGAAATGAAATGAGGATATGAAATTATAGAAAATAATGCTTTTCAGTGTGAAATTAAAGAATGTTGCTGAAGACAGAGAAGACCACACCACTAAAGTATTAGTCATAGTTATTCTTCTTGTAGCAAAAAACAGGTCAACTCACACTACTACTCAGAAGCTTGTAAAACCAGTTTCAAAGTTAATGACAAATATTATGCTTGGAGAGAAAGTAAAATGAGCTTTTGGCAAAAATCCCTTATCAAAGGTTTACCATCTGGAAAAGCAATTACTGTCATGTGTGCATGCTAGCAGAATTTTTGTTTTTTAGTCAGATGAAAGCTCTGATGTGCAGAGGACACACCAGCGCTTCATACTGCTGTTACTATTACCACCGACAAATGCACACTACCTCAGGGGAGTGTTTTATCATTGCTTTGTGTGTGTTGTCGGTCAGGTTTTTTTAAGCCATTTTTGCCTGGAAAAGTTGCATTGGTTTGTCTGATCAAAGCTTAGCTACTTTAGCTGCAGGAAAGGTGCACTTGTTTTTTGTAAAAGAAATTGCAGCAGGATATCAATTCATATCCCTCTTTTTTAGGGAGAAGAACTGGCATTCAATAATGTAACTTCTAATTGTGGTTTAACATTGAAGAAAATAGTAAAAATTGTGGAAGTAAGCAATTTTTGGCTACTAAAGCCATGGTTTTCTGTTTCAGAATATTGTGAAGCAATGGTCACCAAGTATAGAGTCCTGCCTTTCCACAGGGGTGTGTGCTACCTGTGCAGTGTAACAGGGCTTGACTTGTGTGTTAATTAGTTTCCTAGTAAAATGAGTATTTATTTATTATTGATAATGCCATTCCGCTGATTTCAAGGGGGTTTCACTGAGCAAATACATTTATTATTTCAAATAGTCAGGATTTATAAATTCATATTCACAGTACCGTGAGTTTTAATGTTAAGGATGAGGCATGAAGATTTTATAAAAAGCCTGAATTATGGTACAAAATAAAGTCTCTAATAGTTTGATTATTTCCTCACCCTTGATGACTTTATTAGTTTATCAAAAAAAACAGTGAATTTTTATTGTACGTGTTTAAAATCCATATCCAGTTTTGAAACAGAACACGAGGACATACTTTCCATAGCTGAAATACCAGCAGAGAATAGATTAGGAGTCCTTCTGATCCACTCTCTCAAGTCGAAGCATTGGACACTGAGTTTTGAGTGGGGTATGTTTTCTGGGGGCAGTCAGTGAAATGCTGAGAGTAGACTTCAGTGAAAAATATTGCTGTAATATCTGGGTGCATGTTTAATTACAAAATCCAGAATGGATAATATAGCTAAGTTATAATTAAGAATTAGGAATTTTTAATTTAGTAGAGGTAAAGAATTAAGAAAGAAGCTAGCCGAATAGGAAAAATGACGTACGGCTACAGTTTATTCTATCTCTGGGACTTTGAACATCTTGCAAGGAAGTTATCAAACACTAATAGGGCATGACAGAACAACCAAGGTGCTTAACTGAATGTACTCTGGCTGGCCAAAGATGAGTATCAGCAAGTATAAATACAATGCAATCCATCACATCATGTATGTTTAAGTCTGTGAGTTCATTCTGAAAAAAATACTCATTAGTTTTCTTTGGAGTATTGCTAAGGAACCAACTATACCTGAAGGTAACCAAATAGTTGGGGAGAGGAAATTTCTTTTTCTCAGGAGTAAACAAATGAAGAAGGAGTGATAAATTGAGCATCACTGTTTTGTAATGAATTCCTGGACCTAAACAAGATCATCAGCGGTTGCTAACAACACAGAAAGACAACCAGTCATTAGATTTCCCTTAGTGAAAATTCACCCTAGCTGGTGTGTCTCAGTGGATTGAGCACCAGCCGTGGACCAAAGGGTCACTGGTTTGATTCCCAGTTCAGGGCATATGCCTGGGTTGTGGGCCAGGTCCCCAGTTGGGGGGTCGTGAGAGGCAACCACACATTGTTTCTCTCCCAGTCTTTCTCCCACCCTTCCCCTCTGTCTAAAAATAAATGAATAAAAATCTTTAAAAGAAAATTTATAGCACTACTTATGAAGTATTCTTAACAAAAACTTGAACTTGAACCTGAATCAGATCAAGCTTCTAGCTCTTCTACCTGTTTACAGGAAACATAGAAGGCAGGGAAACAAATGAAATGATATCATGGGGGATGGAGTCAGCAAGATCTAGGTTTGGGGAAGTCCTTAGGACACACAACACAACTTGTTTTTTTTCAACAAATATAAATTGAAGGTAACGAAAAGGAAGATATGAAGGAAGGAATTTGAGATTAACAGCAATGTTTGGACATTACTTGGGCCCAGGTTTTAATAATCAATATTTATGAAATAACTGGGGAAATTTGAACATTGACTAGATATTTGATGTTAAGAGATTGCTGTTGATTTTTAGGTATAATAGCAGCATGTAGTTAATTTAAAAAGACATCTTTTAGAAATACATATTGAAATGTTGATGGCTGCAAGGATATGTCTAGGATCTGCTTCATGATTTTACAGAGTAGAGGGAAAGCAGTGGGTGGGGCCGGAACAAGACTGACCATGAGTTGATAATTGTTTAAGTTAGGCACTTGTGGTGCTGTGGGTGAGGTGGTGCTGTAATTCTTGTTATCATTCTCTAAGCTGTTTTGAAAGTTTCCATAAGAAAGAGGTCCAGAAATTTATATTTTCTCTTTGTTGACTTGTAAGAATACAATTGAATTATATTTATTTAGCAACCTACTGAGTTGTTCCTAATAATTTCTTGAGTCTATGGGGTTTTGTGTATAGAAAGGCATATTGCCTACAGAGGACAGATTTACTATATAGTGCTTACTATTCACAAAGCTCTATTCTAAGCATGTGCACATATTAACCCATTAGGTCCTCCAAAGAGCTCCAGAGACACTTTCCTAAGGTTACGGAGCTGGTACGTGGTAGACCTAGGATTTGAGTTCAGGTATTCTCGCGCTAGAGTCTGTGTTCTCTAGGATTTTAATCTTCCTTAAAACTTTATTTTTAGTCCTTCCACTTTAATCCTTCCAACTTTTATTTCTTCTGCTGTTCTTAATGTACTGGCTGGAAGTTAAACTTTTAAATACCAGTTTTTATTTGTAATTTTGATTTTGCAAATTGTCTTAATACTTGGGTAATCCAGAGTCCATTTGAATTTACTCTTTTACAGATAAGAGGAACTCATTAAGAAACTAAGAATTAACTTAGTGTGTAGCCAGAAACAAAAGAATAAAGTGCATTGTAACAGCTTCTAGTGTTTTTTAAAAATTGTGTATATCTTCTGATCTGCAAGCAGTTTATTCAGGGCTCCTTTTACTTTGAATTACTTGTTGATTTTATTGGTCCTACTTGCTGAATTTCTTTATGACTCTTAGATAAAATTCCTCCTTCTTTTTTTAGATAAAATTACTCCTTCCTTTCCCCAACCCCCACACCTGTTATATAATTACTTCCCACCATGTACATAGGTTACATGAAATAAAATTAGGCAAGGCATTTAGTATACTGTTTAGCACATAATATGTATCTAGTAAATATGTCTCTTGGTTTAGGAGATACCTATTTCATAGTTTTTTAAGAAAAATTATTCTTTTTTACAATTAATTTTTTAAAATGGGGAGGGACAAATATGGCTTAGTTACTTTAAGTCCTAGGCCTAGGTCAGGTGGGAAAATCTGTTGATAATGTCTTATGGTGGTTTAATGAGTAATCTCTGTAAGGGACTTTTTTTATAATAGTCTCTGAGTTTGAGAATGATTATTGACAGAGTTGGTTGCCAAAACAATACTTGCCTATTAAGAGGTGGGGTAGGAACAATTTAGGGAAAATGTGACTTGTCCCAGCTCTATGGGGTTTTTTTCTTTCTCTTTGACCAGCTACAAAGTACATTGTGACGTAGTAAGTTAGCTAAGCTTCATGAAAGGAGGCACATAGGCCCTAATAAGAAGGAAAATTTTTGGTTTCACCCTCAAGAGAAAGAGACGGGTTACAATTACAGACCTTTTCCAGAAGGTTGTGGAAGGTGGCCCGCTGAAGAGCTGATGTAGCCAGTTAAAAGTTGTGCCATTTCTCTGTACTTCACCACTCTCTTCCTTCCAACCCAGATTTACCTGTTATTTACATAGCAATGAACTGAAGCAACTTTTTAAAAAACATATCTTTAATGGCGTTTTTGAAAATGATAGTAAACTGGTTGGGAAATGAAAATCGTGGAAGCCCAAGAGTTTATTCATTTTCCAAATGACAGTTATAATTATTGAGTGGCATAGCTATTAAAATTGAATAACCAATTATTTGTGTTAAAGAAAGGGTTTATTTTTACAGACTCTGGTTTATTGGTAAGAGATAGAAGATATTTTTGAATAATGAAATGCACGTGTATGACAGAGACTCACTCTAGTATCTTACCATGAAGGCTTTGAGTAGAAAGATGAAATACGCTGGTCCCCTCTTATCCACTGTTTGGTTTCCTGTGGTGTCAGTTACTTTGGTCAAGTCTGGTCCAGAAATATTAAGTGGAAAATTCCAGACATAAACAATTCATAAGTTTTAAATTGCATACTTTTCTGAGTAGGGAGATGAACTCTCACTGTCCTGTTTTATCCTACCTGGGATGTGACTCATCCCTTTGTCCAGCATATCCACCTCACTTCATGTGATCACAGAGGTATTGTGTCATCTCACAGCATCACAAGAATAAGGGTGAGTGTTGTACAGTAAGATTTCTTGAGAGAGAGAGACCACATTCCCATAACTTTTATTACAGTGTATCGTGTTGTTCTGTTTTGTTATTGGTTATTGTTGCTAATCTTTTACTGTGCCTAACTTATAAATAAATTAAACTTTATCATAGGGATGTATATATAGGAAAGAACATATATAGAGGCATAGTTTATTTTATTATGCTTCGCAGACATCGCAGGGTTGTTTTTACAAATTGAAGGCTTGTAGCAACTGCATCGAGCAAGTCCATCGGTGGTATTTTCTAACAGCATTTGTTTACTTGGTGTCTTTGTGCCATATATTGGTCATTTTCACAATATTTAAAACTTTTTCATTATTATTACATTTATTATCGTGATCTGTGATCAGTGATCTTTGATTTACCACTGTAATTGTTTGGGGCACCATGAACCACACCCGTATTAGATGGCAAACCTCACAGGTAAATGTTGTTTGTGTTCTGACTGCTCCACCAAGCAGTCATTTCCTTGCCTCTCTTCCTCTCCTACAGCCTCCCTATTCCCTGAGGCAGAAAAATATTGAAATTGAGCCTCTTAATAACCCTGCAGTGGCCTCTAAGTGTTCAAGTGAAAGGAAGAGTCACACATCTCTCACTTTAAGTCAGAAGCTAGAAATGATTGTGCTTGGTGAGGAAAGCATGTCAAAAGCTGAGTAGGGAAAAAGTTAGCCACATTGTAAACACAAAGGAGAAGTTATTGAAAGAAATTGAAAGCACTACTCTGTGAACACATGAATGATAAGAAAGCAAAACAGCCTTATTGCTGATATGGAGAAAGTTTTAGTGGCCTGGATAGAAGATTAAACCAACCACAACATTCCCTTAAATCAAAGTCTAATACAGAGCAATTCTGTGAAGACTGAGAGAAGTGAGGAGCTGCAAAAGAAATGTATGAAGCTAGCAGAGGCTTGTTCATGAGGTGTAAGGAGAGAAGCAGACTCCATAACACAAAAGTGCAGGGTGAGGCAGCAATGCTGATATACATGGCACAAAGACACCAAGTAAACAAATGCTGTTAGAAAATACCACCGATGGACTTGCTCGATGCAGTTGCCACAAGCCTTCAATTTGTTGCAGCAAGTCATGGAGAAGATCTAGCTACACTAAACAACAGCTTGTAAAAAATGATTTTATTTATTTGTTTTTGGAGAGAGGGGAAAGGAAGGAGAGAGGAAGAAATATCAATGTGTGGTTGCCTCGCCTCTTGTGCACCCCCTACTGGGGGACTTGGCCTGCAACCCAGGCATACGTCCTTGACTGGGAATTGAACCGGAGACCTTTGGGTTTGCAGGCCCGCGCTCAATCCACTGAGCTACACCAGCCAGGATCAGATTTTTAAATACAGACGAAATAGCTTTATATTGGAAGAAATTGCCATCTAGGACTTTCATAGCTAGAGACATCAATGCTTAGCATCACAGCTTCAAAGGATAGGCTGACTCTCTTGTTCGGGGCTTCTGTAGCTGGCAACTTTAAGTTGAAGCCAGTGCTCATTTTCCACTCTGAAAATCCTAGATCCCTTAAGAATTATACTAAATCTGCTCTGCTGTTCTATAAATGGAACAACAGAGCCTGTATGGCATCGCCTCTGTTTACAACCTGGTTCATTAAATATTTAAAACCCATTGTTTAGACCTATTGCTCAGAAAAAAAAAGATTTCTTTCAAAATATTACTGCTCACTGAAAATGCACCTGGTCACCCAAGAGCTCTAATGGAGGCGTACGACAACATTGATGTTGTTTTCATGCTTGCTAATACATCCATTCTGCAGCCCGTGGATCAAGGCGTAATTTTTACTTTTGAGTCTTATTATTTAAGAAATACATTCGATAAGGCTGTATCTGCCATAGATGGTGATTCCTGTGATGGATCTCTGATCAAAGTAACTTGAAAACCTTCTGGAAAGGATTCACCATTCTATTTTTTTTTAAAAAAAGGTTTTATTTACTTATTTTAGACAGAGAGAAAGGGAGGGAGAAAGAAATGGAGAGAAATATCAGTGTGTGGTTGCCTCTCTCATGCCCCCTACTGGAGACTTGATCTGGCCTGCAACTCAGGCATGTGCCATGACTGAGAATCGAACCAGCAACCCTTGGTTCGCAGGCCGGCACTCAGTCTACTGAACCACACTAGCCAGGGCAGATTCACCATTCTAGATGCCATGAGGAAAATTTGTGATTCATGGGAAGAGGTCAGAATATCAACACTGACAGGAGTTTGGAAGAAGTTGACTCCAACCCTCATGGATGACTTTGAGGGGTCCAGACTTCATTGCAGGAAGTAACCGCAGGTGCAGTGGAAAGTGCAAGAGAACTAGAACTAGAAGCGTGGCCTGAAGATTTAACTGAATTGCTGCCATTTCATGATACAAATTTTATCAGATAAGGAGTTGCTTATCTGAGCAAAGAAAGTGGTTTCTTGAATTGGAATCTACTCCTGGTGAAGATGCTGTGAACATTATTGAAATGATAACAAAACATTTAGAATATGATCTAAACTTAGTCAATAAAGCAGCATCAGGTTTTGACAAGATTGACTCCAGTTTTGAAAGAAGTTCTGCTGGGGGTAAAATGCTATCAAACAGCGTTGCATGTTACAGAGAAATCACTCATCAAAGGAAGAACCAATGGATGCAGCAGCTTTCACTGTTGTTTTGTTTTAAGATATCACCACAGGCACCCCAACCTTTAATAAATCCCGTTCTGATCAGTCAGCAGCCACCAACACTGAGGCAAGACCCTTCACCAGCAAAAAGAGTTCACCTCCCTGAAGGCTCAGATGATGAGTAGTGTTTTTTGGCATAAAGTGTTTTTAATTAAGAGTGGGTATTATTTTTAGACCTAATGCTATTGTCCACTTAATAGACTAATTATAGTGTAAACATAACTTTTATATGCACTGGGAAGCCAAAAAATTCATATGACTTGCTTTATTGCCATATTTGCTTTCTTGCAGTGCTCTGGAACTGAACCTGCTATATATCTCAGTTATGCCTTGTAAGGTTCAGCACTATTCAGGCATCTGCTGGGAGTGTTGGAATGTCTCACCAGTGGATAAGGGGGGACTACTGTACTTTCCAAGATACACTTGGATGCTATAGAAACTATGATATGTAAGGTTAAGCAGAAAAACCTTTTTAATTAATGAGTCAAACAGGAGATCAAATGTATAATAACTGATTATTTAGAAAATTGAAGTGAGACTCAGTCTAACACTAATACTGTACTCAAAAGTCAGTTGATTAAAGAAAGAAAGAAATGTACTCAAGTTCAGAATTTAGTAAAATAAACAAGCAAATAAAACTAACAAAATAAATGCCTTGAGAAAGGGGGGATATAAATAAGAAAAAAGCAGAAACAAATGAATTCAAAAAGAGAAACTGTAAAATTGAAAAAATTTAAGAGCTATTTCGTATGGTTAAGAAACAAATAAGGTAAACAAATATCTGACTGATCTTATCAAGGAAAAGATAAGAAACCAAAGTAAGAAAGGGTAAAGGAGATATAAAAAGAGATTTTTAAAAAAATTGTGAGAAAGTTCCCTTTAACTGTAAGCCAATATTGGAAATTTCTCTATAATGAATTGTGAAACACCCATACTACTTTTAGAAGAAGGAAATCTGGGTAAACCAAAAACTGTGGAAGCAAGTTCGAGGAATTTTCTCTGCAAATTAGTTCTGGGGCCAGGTCATTTTGTCAGTGAGTTTCTTCCAGCTTTCAAGGAACATATGATTCCTTGGTGAGAAAGTGTTCTAGAGATTATAAAAAGGTGGAAATAGGCCCTGTTAAAGTTAGCAAATCAGTATAAATATCTTAACAATGGTTACTTCATAAAAGTTAGATTCTTTGGGGGGGGTTACTTTTTTAATTCCTGTTGTAAGCACATCAGATTTTTCTTGAAATTAAGACAGTTGAGAAGAACATAACCCAGAAATTAAAGACTTAGACAAAGATGTCTTTTATATCTATTAACTTATTTACTATTACTGCTGCTCTTCATACCTTTGTACAGATCTAAATTTTGATCTGATATTTTTCTTATGCCTAAAGAATATTTCTTTAAATGCATGTCTTCTTGTGATGGATTTTTGTCTGCCTTTGTCTAAAAACATTTCCATGTTCATCTTGAAATATATTTTAAGTGGATATAGAATTTTAGATTGACAGTTTTTTCCTGCTAGTACTTAGCAATGTAACTCCATTGCCTTTTTTCTTTTTTTAAATATATTTTATTGGTTATGCTATTACAGTTGTCCTATTTTCCCACCTCATCCCCCTCTCTCCCCTTCCCACTCCCCTGCTGGAGAACCCTCCATGTGATCTCCATTTCTGTGATTCTGTTCCTGTTCTAGTTGTTTGCTTAGTTCATTTTTGTTTTTGTTTTTTTTAGGTTCAGTTGTTGATAGTTGTGATTTTGTTGTCATTTTACTGTTCATATTTTTTATCTTCTTCTTTTTCTTAGATAAGTCCCTTTAACATTTCATATAATAAGGGCTTGGTGATGATGAGTTTCCTTTAACTTGACCTTACCTGGGAGCACTTTATCTGCCTTTCCATTCTAAATGATAGCTCTGCTGGATAGAATCATCTTGGATGTAGATCCTTGTCTTTTATGCCTTTTATGATGTGGTTTTCTTTGTTTATTCTTCTTGGATTTTGTTGAGCCTCTTGGATCTGTGAGTTATGGTTTGAAAACAATTTTGCTCCTTTTTTCTCCAAATAATTTTTTTCTATCACTTTCTTTCTAGTTTTTAGACCCCATTACATGTATATTAGATTGCTTGATGTATTACTGCAAATCATTGCTGTTATCTTTTTGTATGTGTATTTTCATTCTTTTTTTGTATTTTTCATTTGTGCTTCATTTTGGTATTTTCTGTTGCTATGTTTTCATATTAATTATTCAACCTGCTGTTAATCCCACCCAGTGTATTCTTCATTAGACATGTATTTTTCATTTCTAGAAATTCCATTTGGGCTACAGAAATCTTACACTTCTCCCCTCAACACGTCCATATCCTTTTCTACCTTCTTGAGCATATTGAATATATTCAAGATTCCTATATGTATAGGAATTTTTAATGGATTTGTTTGCCACGTTCTGTGTCTTTGTCAGTTTTGCATCTATTTCTATTGATCTGTTATTCTCCTGGTTATAGATTATACCAGTATTTTCTTTTTAATGTATTTGCATAGTAAATTTTCACTGGGTGTCAGACATTGTAAATTTTATTTTTTGGAGCTGGATTTTGTTGTATATCTTTAAATCATGTTGGTCCAAGTTGCGGCATACAGTTAAAACTTTTGAAATCACTTTGATTTTTTTTAGACTTGCTTTGTTTTGAGGAATCATTATTAGGGTTGGTCCAGAGCAGCCTTTTTTCCTAGAGCTGATTTAGAATTGAAACCTCCTGAGGAGTTTATTTAGTGTCTCATGTGTTACTAGGTGTTCACTCTACTTGACAGGAATACAAACTACTCCTGACCTTATTTGAGTTTCAGGACTCCCTGGGCCTATTCGTTTTTCGGTGGTCCTTTCCCCAGCCTTAGGTAGTTTCATCTCAGCACATGACAGGTCAGTGCTTGCCAGTGGCTGGAGGGAGCAGCTCTGCAGATCTCCAGAGCCCTGTCCTACGTAGTTCCCTCTTTCTGGTTTGCTTTTCTACGAACTCTGGCTCTGTTGGCCTCCCTGAACTCCCAGTTCTCTGAGATGCCAGACTCTGTTAAGTCCTCCCCTCCCTACATTGCATGCTGGAAACTCCTTCAAGGGTGTGAGGTGGGGCAGTTGTCAGCCTTACCTCATTTTTCCCCTTTTCTCAGGGATCTCACTTCTGCTTTGACTGTTGTCCAATATCTGAAACTTTTTCTATTTTATCCAGTTTTCTCATTGTATAAGCTGGGAGGATTAATTGGATCCCTATTGCTTTATCGTGGCTCTTTGTGGAAATACTGAATGCTTGATTATCTTTTCCTTCTTTTCTGTGGGTTAAGATGTGGGCATAAGTAAGAGGCCAAGAAACCAGTTGGCTTGTTCTCAGTGCTTCACACGTTGTAATTGAGGCAGAGGAGTCTCTACTTGCCTGTGGTCAAAATCCTTTGATGATAATGCATCCCTCCTCACTGCTGCTCCCTGGGACTCATTACAGTGTGGGTGGTTGGTCACAAATTAGGATATTCTGAACCTTGGTCAAATACCAGAGTTTTAATAAGTTCTTAATGTTCTTTCTTTTAACCGAATTAACACCCATTTTTATTTACTTTCCTCAGCTATTTCTGTTTGCTATTACCTTTAATTTTACCAGGTTTTTGGGTTGGCTAGTTAGTTACCTGACTGTTTGTTATTTTTCACCTGGGTTGTACTTACTTTAGTCATCATGTATTTTTCTGTATCACAGTAACCTTTAGGATCTTGGAAGAGGTTGATCTTTATGCATTATGTCTTTAGTTTTGTTCCTGCTTCTCTGCTCTTGCTTTCATATACTCAGAAATGGATGAGTGAATAAATAATTGAATAGATGTAGGCAAATGCATCCACACATACATGCATGCAGTATAATTTCTCAACTCTAAGACAATTGTGATATATTGTTAACATATTTTCAAGAACAAAGAAACATTACATTTATTTTTAAAATCCTTAGAAATTAACTGACAGAAGCATTCATTTACCCACTTACTTTCTATACTATCCATCTTCTTTGGAATCATAATATGAGATTGAGTCCAGTCCTTTTTCACACTCTGACGTGCTGATTTTTCTCACCTGTGCTTACTTTTTTGGTCTCTGTATACATTATGATGTTAGTGTAGTTTTGAGTCATATGGGAAATGTTTGAAATTTAACGTGCCTTTCTTTTTTGGCTAAACTCCTATTTTCAGTTTTTCTGTAAACAAGCTGTGTGTTAAATAACTTTCTTTTTGAGTCAGCTGGAAACTTTTGACAGATTCATATCCAGGACATGGGTGACTGTATTTTGTACGACAGTAATTGGTCACATCAGTGTCTCCCAGCTCTGCAAGTTCTGTGATACATTTTGAGGGTCAGGGCGTTTTCTACTTCCTTGAATTTTCCTTGCTTGTCTTGCAACAGGCAACTTTTATATCACAATGTCTTTTTATTTCAGTGCTTTATCATAGTTCAGTCTTTCTGCAACATTTTTGAGCAATAGTCAGGCTTTGCGATTTCATTCAAAATTAACCTGCAAGTGAGTTTAACTATGAACTTAATCAAATCAGCTGTGATCATAGTTGGATAAACTGATACCTTCTGTGGGAAGGTATTTCTTACAGGTTTAAACATGGGCAAGCAGTAACATGCATCACAACTTACTCTTTGGCTTGGCTACTGGTGGTTTTTTGGATATTAATTCTGATACTTCTAGTTTCAGAAATCTAAAAATGTTTTTTAAAGAAAAACAACTATCTTTAGAATTGAGAAAATATGGCTTAGGAATTTAACATAACAAGCACAAAGTCTGTCAAATGGTAGAATTATTTAATAAGTTTTGGGATGATCAAAGAGCAGTTATTAAAATTAGTGTTAAACTTGTCTGTATACAGATGTATGGTTAACTTTTTAAAATTGAAAAACTAGTGAAACTCTGAAAAGACTAGTAATCTAAAGTAAGAAGACTAAAAAATTGACTATAAAAGATTAAACACATCTATATAAAGAAAACCAACACAAAATTTAAAAGAAAAATGATAAAATGGAAAACATTAACAAATATGACTTTGAATACTATCTAAAATTACTGTGAATATTTTAAGAACATTTATAGCAGGTTCCAGTAAGTACATTGATAAAGTCATGCCCATTAGGTCATAAGAGAATATAGAATAAACAAATGTCAAAAATGAGTTAAACTTTCTGGGTAATTAAAACAGTAGTGAATCACCTTTTCATACTTATTGAATAACTGTAATAAAATAGTCTATAAGGAATCAAGTACTTATGTATTGCTTTAGACATTGGTGAAGCTCATTTGGAAGGTAGTATGGTAGTATATAAATTAAAAGCCATAAACATATTTATGGCCATTGATTTAATAATCCTGCTGTTAGGCATTGACCTTAAGGAAATAATTCAAAGAACAAAAAAGCTGTGTTAGAGCGATGCTCACAATAATGTTACTTACAATAGTAAAAAGTAAAGATAACCTAATTGGCCAACAATCGGGAATTTGATGTTTTATGATAAATGAATCCCCAAATATTTCATATTTGTAACATATAAGCACTGTGACAGCAGGGATGGTGTCTTTTTTTTCCCTCTGCTGCAGCATCAGTGCCTAAAATAGCTTGGCCTATAGTAGGTATTATAATTATTATTGAAATGAACAAATCAATGGAATGTTAACTTAAATTGAAATATACACATGCAGAACCTGTTCTTAGGTACCTCAGTGAATAAGGCAGTTGTGGAACAAGTTAGTTGATGAAGAGTTTTTTGGAGAAATTTGTACTAGTGTTTGAAAGTTCAGTAGGATATGGGTTCTCTTGGGATACAGGAGTTGGAAAAGACATTCCAGGAAGAGGGGCAATATGTGAAAAGGCCTGGCCGTGGGAACTGACTGGAGGATCAGGTAGGAGCTGAGGCATAGGGAAAGACAGTGTCCTGAGTTGACTTGTGTATCAAGCTGATGAGGTCGGACTTTATTCTTTAGTATGGGAAGTCATTAATGGTTTTTTATAGAATTTGACATTGAGTTATTTAATTCAAAGAGTTTAATTTGGCCTTGGTATATAGGACAGGTTCAGGCAGGGGTATCAGTTTAAACCACATTGGAAGTACTAGAATGGAACTTCATTTGAGAAGTCCAATTACAGTAATTATAAAGCTAGTTTGGTTTTCGTCTTGAACTAGGGATAGGAATCTGACAATGTGCTCTTTTGCACTAATACCACATTTTTAGAGTCAAACTTGGTTGTGTAAGAGGACTGTGCTGTTAGAAGAGCAAACGAAACTAAGGGGAGGTGGGGAGGGCTGGGGTCGGGGGGAAAGGCAGAAAACTGAACTTGAACAACCATAAACAAAATAAATAAATAAAAATTAACCCCCCCCCAAAAGTATACCACAGGAAGAATTTTACTGAAATTTTATGTTTAAAATCATTCCCAAAAATGTTTAGGGTCAAACTGGAACACAGATAAGTAACTCTTTCAGCTTCGTGTTTGTTTTGGAAATCTTCATTCAAGATGGAATACAACTATGTAAGCTCTCATTCTGTCAAAATATTGCTAGAATATCTTTTAAAAATTATGATCCTTTAGAGGGATCCATAACATTAAAAATTATGAACCAACAGCCTAGTTTTCTCTCCAGGGCTCTTTTTATGAAAAAAAAAAGTTTTTTTGTTTGTTTTCACCTAGCATTTAGCATGTTAGTGGCTCTTGGGCAGTGAAAGTTGACATTTATGAAACAGACCATTGTGGTAAATTAGGGTTGTGAAATTTATTTGGAATAAACTAAGAAGTTAAAAAAACACAGTTTGTCACCAGTAGTTGTGTAAAACCAATTCTGCATTGTTTATATAATGGAGAAATATCATAAATTAAATTATCTCTAGATAAACATGTACAGATTCTTTTAAAAGAAATAGCAGACATTTTATGACATTGACCAGTATTTTTGAGTGTTTAATGTTTAACATTTAGAATTAAAATTTTAAATACAAGCTTGAGATGACAAAATAATGAATTTTTAATTGAATTGACATGACAGTTCAATTTAATTGTTTTAGTAGTAGATTAGAAGAATATACCCAAGTGCCTAACTAAATTATTTTATATTTTCAGGTTGAGTTGGAAAGGGCTTTGCCAAGTAGGTAATATTTTACCTGAATCTTAAGATTTAATTTTTGAGAATATACTATTTACTCCGTGTGCCAGATGCTGGGTTTGTAACAAATGCATAAAGCATGTTCTTTTCCTTAGTGGACTAACAGTTGTTTATAAACGGTGTGACAGATATTGAGATAAGGGAACAAAGAGACTAGTTTGAGGAAGGGACAGGGAGATGAAGGACTAGAGCTTTGCAGAGAAGGTGCATAAGTGAGACCTGAATGGTGAACAGACCCACACCTCAGGGGGCAGGGGCACGGGGTGTCCTTAGGGTAGGGTGTGCAGCATGAGGAGATGTCTGAGGGCCTTCTTTCTTTCTTCTCGTTAAACATAGATAAACATGATTTTTTAATTGGTGGGTAGAGGAAAAAAAACTCTGTTATATAGCAAACCATTTCTCAGAGAATTCATTTAGGATACCTTGAAATATTAAATATTGTCTGAATCGCAAAGAGTTAAGAAATATTTGGGGACAATGGATATGGTCTATATCTTAATTGTGGTGGTGGTGGTTGCAGAGGTATTTTCATTGTAAAAACTCGGTTGTTTATTTAAATTGGGTACATTTTATTGTGTATAAATTTTATCTCAATAATGTTGATTTTAAAAGTGGCTGTGAATCACACTACTTCCAAATTCGTACGTAGATTTAAAATACTGAGTTCTTAAGTGAGAGATTTTCAAATTAAATATCCAACGCAAGACTAAGCATCTGAAGTATAGCAGTGAGCAGAATGAAAATCCACGCTTTTGTAGAACTTACATTTTCGTGGAGGAAGGAGACAGATTATACAGAGGGAAACAGTAATTCATTCCAGGTAATTAAGTATTATGATAAAAGTAAAACATAGTAGTGGGACAGATAGCCATTTGTGGAAGGGAAAAATTGTCATTTTAGATATGGGAGGGTCAAATAAAATAAAGCCCAAATGAGGAGCCGGCCATAATTCTAGGTCATTGATTGTGTTCTTCAAATCTGACAAACACTGAACTCACTTAAGATTAGAACTGAGGCCCTGGCTGGTTTAGCTCAGTGGATTGAGCGTGGGCCTGTGAGCCAGACAATTGCGGTTCGATTCCCAGTCAGGGCACATGCCTGGGTTGCAGGCCACTTCCCAGCGGGGGACGCACGAGAGGCAACCATACATTGATATTTCTCTCCCTCTCTCCTTCCCTTCCCCTCTAAAAATAAATAAATAATGATAAAAATCTTTAAAAAAAAAAGATTACAACTGAGACTGAATACCTGTTAGAATTGCAGATATGCTCATACATATGCAATTGATTTTATGATTGTACTTATGCTTATAAGTACAGGTTATAATATAGCATATATTATATAATTATGTGTACTAGGTTATAATATAGAATGTAAATGTTGGAAACTTGAACAAAATGAAATAAATTGAGATATGGGAGATTGGAGTACACTTTTCTCACTTTTTTTGGCTGAGATTTAGTAAATACGATCGAAAATTAAAATGTGAATTAAAAAGCACACACAGTATCTGGTTCTTGATAATCTTTTTCTTAACATAAAGGAATCCTCTGGCCTCCATAGTTTCTGAAGAGAAATTCACTGTTGTTCTAACCCATGTTCCTGTATAGGTAATGCACTTGCAAGATTTCTTTCTGTGTGTTTAGTTTCAGAAACTTTTATGATAGTATGTCTGTGTCTGTGTTTGGATTTCTCTGGGTTTGACCTGTTTGCAGTTTGCTCAGCTTCCTGAATTTGTTAGTTAATTTGTCTGCCCACTCTTTCTCCTCTCTTTCTGGGACTTCGATGACATGACTGTGAGACTTTGCCCTGAGGTTCCATGTATTTTTTTCAGTATTATCTTTCTGTTTTTCAGACTGGATAATTTCTGTTGATCCATCTTTAAGTTCACTGATTCTTTCTTCTGTTATTGACATTTTAATACCAAGTTCATCCAGTGAGTTCAATTTTGGCTATTTTCAGTTCTAAAATTTCCACTTGGTTCTTCTTTATATCTTTAATTTCTTTGCTGAGACTTTCCATTTTTCTATCTGTCCCATAGTGTTTGTAAGTACTTATTGGGTCATTTTACTGATACCTGCTGTAAAATCATTGTTCGATAATTGAGACATCTTTTTTATCTCAGTCCTGGTGTCTGTTGACTGTCTTTTTTCATGTGAGTTGAGATTTTCCATGTATTTAATTTTTTCGTAAGTACAATTATCATTAAAACAAATTAAGAGAATACGAATAAAAAGGAAACAGAACCAATCAAGCTATAGAAGCTTAATTTCTCTATAAAGTAGAAATAATAATATCTATTTCACAGATGTTTTATAAAGACTACATGAGAACACATATGTAAAATATCTGACCCAGTCCCTGGCATATAACAAATCCTCAGAAAATGAATTAACTTTGCTTTTCTTTTTCATGTTTATACTATTTTGAAGTCTTTGTTGTCAACTACATAGCATTTTAAGGGAAGAGACCTTTAAAGAAGTCTTAACTCCTCCCCACCCCCAACTAGTTCTCTAAATTGTGATTACTTAATGCAGAGATTAGCCCTGTTCCTCAGTATCCGCCTTAGTTTTCGTTGGGTATGGACCATTTTCTTGTTCAACCTAGATAAGTTTCCTTCCTGCTCTAGGCCCTGGGAAATTTATCCACTTTCTTCTGTTTTTTAGAGAATCTATCTTCAACACCTATCCAGGGCAGAAGGGGAATGATGTATTGTTGGCAGCTCCTCCTTATTTGCCACCAGGATGACAAGTACTTTCCCTTTTTGCTTTTAGGGTTTTACACCCAAGCATTAGGGGAAGGTAGAAACAGGAAGAGGTAGAGAAGGGGTGGTGGTCATGACAGAAAAAAACAACGATGTTACAAAACCTAGGAAATCCTAATAGCTTCTTAAAGTTTCCTGTAGTCCTGGACTCCTCCTGGGTTGGTAATTGGATAATTATAATACTGCTAGTGATAATTATAAGTATGCTTCTAAATTGATTATTAGTTAAGACCAAGATGAAAATTACAATTTTTTGGCTTCAGTCAGATGCTTATTAGTTTAAGGAATATTAAACCAATATAATGTGTGAAGCAAGAGTACAGAATTAGAAGAAAATGCAGAAATGTTGTAACTATGTTGTTGATAACTGGGCAGATGAAATTAGGGACAGACATGATTTTTAATATCCTTATAGCAGCCTGCTTTATCTTTTCACATGTTTTCTTTTATATAAGTTTTCAGGAGTATATTATATGTAAACGTAGAGAATTTCCTATAATAACATTGTTGCTGTTAGACAGTCTATTAGGTCAAACAGTTGCTGGTGGAAACAGGGTCCTTCCACGGAGTTGCAAGAAAAGCATTTCCAGGAACCCACACAGGGGAGGAGGAGGTGTAGTGGTAGGATTTATTGGGATACAAATAAATGACTGCCCCCAGATGCCTGGTGTTTGTATCTTGTCCATGGCTAGGTGGTCCAGCTCCATTCTGCTGTGAAAGAAGTTCATCCTTTTCTTCATCAAGCCAAGGAGAAGGTCCAGGGTTCAGAAACTCTGTGTCATCTGCCGGCATCAGCAGGGTGTGGTTCAGTTTAGTCTAGCTCAATCTCTGTCCCTGTTGAGCTCGCTTAGCCTCTGACCTGGCTGCATTCTGGCCTGTGTGTGTTCCCATGCCCAGACCAGGGCTTGCACATGCCTGTGTGTCTGCTAGGCTCACAGAGCTGCTATAGAGGTAGAATGCATGAGAATGAACAGGTAAACAAAAGGGTAACCAAGAGAGGCATGTTTTAAGCTTTGATATATTTATTACCTTGGGCTTTCAAACTGCCCAGTCTCTTTTCCAAGATTTCATGGGTTTATGCTGGGCCCGCCCCCTAACCAATCTGGTCTTTTTCCCAGATTAGACACCTCCCCTTTACCGTAACCATCTTGGCTCCTACTTACTGTAACCATCTTGGCTCCTACCGCACCCACCTCAGCAGAAGGACCTCCCTGTGTGCCATCTTGACTTGACTTGGCATGTGCTTACCAGAGGAGTTCCCCTTTATTGTTTATTCCTTCCCCTCATATTCCTTCCTTACTATGGGTGGGGGTGGAGGGTGTTAATTCCCTTGGCCAGGCAATGTGGCTATCTCCAGGAGTATGTGAAGCTGTAGCTTCTGACCTAATTAAGATTAGCTAGTTTTGCTCCCTTCTTTCCTATTAATATCTAGTTACTTATACCAACAAAACTTCATGAAATTACTATACTTTTGAAGGCAAAAATGGTATAATATTAGCAATTTCATGTGGTTAAACCCAATATTTTTTTCCAGATTGATTGCATTCTTGTCTATAAGTTCTTGAGATTTAATATACAGTAGGGCATGTTGTATCATTAATTTTCTAGGCACTATTTCTTGGTTTACTTTCTCTACAAAAGTCAATGAAGATTTTTTGATTTGCATAGAGACAGCAAAACATGTGAATTAATGTTGTTTTTTTTTAAATAAGTTTTACCTACAGGAGTAATTCTCCTTTTTGAAATACTAACCAGATAGATAAATCTGAAGTCCATCCTGAGGATTCCTATAGTCCTGGTGTTACAGAACAGAGGTCCAAGGGGTGGCAATATTTGGCCCACCCAGGGAAACCAAAAACTGTTACAGAACAGTTACACACACACACAGGGGCCCAGACTCTGGAGGATGGTATACTAATACTGTCCGGACCATCTACTGGGCTCATCTGTCCGCCACCAGATCGGAAAGATATCTCTCAATGCCAGAGATCTGTGAAAAGGAAAAGAAAGGTTTATTTAAGGCTATACAGACTTAAATAAGTGACCCAA
>PVKM010022340.1:0-21909 GCA_004027735.1 Carollia perspicillata
TAGGGTTAGGTTATTTATTTGAAATGTTTCTATCTTTTTCCAGGTAGGCTTGTATCACTATGAACTTCCCTCTCAGGACTGCCTTCACTTTGTCCCATAGGTTTTGGGCTGTTGTGTATTAATTTTCACGTGTTTCCAGAAAATTTTTGATTTCTTCCTTGATCTCATTATTAACCCACAGCTTGTTTAATAGCATGCTGTTCAGTCTCCATGAATTTGAATGTTTTAGAGTTTTTTCTGTGAGGTTGATTTCCTACTTTCAGTTCCTTGTGGTTGGGGAAAATGCTTGATATTATTTCAATTTTCTTGAATTTGTTGAAGCTTGTTTTGTGTTCTATCATGTGGCCTATCTTTGAAAATGTTTCATGTACATTTTAAAAGAATGTATATTTTGCTTCTTTGGGATGAAATGTTCTGTATATATCAGTTAAGTCCATTTGATCTAGTATGTTATTCAGTGCCACAATATCCTTGTTGGTATTTTGTTTGGAAGATCTATCCATTGTAGACAGTGGGGTGTTAAAATCCCCTACTATAATTGTGTTGCTGTCAACATCTTTCTTGAAGTCCTCCAAAGTTTTCCTTATATATTTTGATGTTCCTACATTGGGTGTATATATGTACAATGTTTATGTCTTCTTGATGGATTCTTCCCTTGAGTATTATGAAGTGTTCTTCTGTATCTCTTTTTATAGCCTTTGTTCTTAAGCCTATTTTGTCTGATGTAAGTATTGCTATACCAACTTTTTTCCTCTCCATTTGCTTGGAATATTTTTTCTCAACATTTCACTTTCAGTTTGGGTAGGTCTTTTGTTCTGATGTAGTTCTCTTGTAGGCAATATATGTGAGGGTCATATTTTCTTATCCATTCAGCTACCCTATGCCTTTTGGTTGAACATTTAATTTGAACATTTACATTTGAGGTTATAATTGATAGGTACTTATTCATTGCTATTTCCCCCTTTTTACCTGTGTTCTTCTTTCTCTCACTCTTTTTCTTCATCTTCTTAAAACAGTCCCTTTAGCAAATGTTGAAATGTTGGCTCTTTGGAGTTGTCTTCTTTTAGCCTTCTTTTGTCTGGGAAACTTCTTATTTCACCTTCCATTTTAAATGAGAGCCTATGTGGGTAGTCTTAGTTGCAGGCCTTTGCTTTTCATCACTTGGAATATTTCTTGCCATCCCTCCTGGCTTGTAGTGTTTCTGTTGAGAAGTCAGCTGCTAGCCTTATCTGAGCTCCCCTGTATGTTATTTCCTGTTTCTCCCTTGCTGCCTTTAAGATTCTCTCTCTGTCTTTGAATTTTGCCATTTTAATTATAATGTGTCTTGGAGTCAGCCTATTTGGGTTCATCTTAATTGGGACCCTTTGTGTTTCCTGGACTCGTGAGACTTATTCTCTCATCAAATTAAGGAAGTTTTCCATCATTACTTTTTCAAACAGTTTTTCTATCCCTTGCTCCTCTTCTTCTGGTATGCCTAACACATGGATTTTATTATGCTTTGTGTTTTTGTGCAGTTCCCTTAACCTCTCTTCATTATTTTTAAGTCTTTTTTCCTTTTCTTGGTCTTTCTGGGAAATTTTTGGACCTTGTACTCTAGCTCACTGAATCAAACCTCTGCTTCATCTAGCCTGCTTTTGATTCCTTCTACTATGTTCTTCAACTCAGATATTATATTCTTCATTTCCTCCTGGCTCTTATTGTATTTCCCTTTTCATGCTGATGTAATGCACAGTAAATTTCTTATAGCTTCCCTGTAGATTTTGGTAATTCTCACTGAGTTCATCGAGCTTTCTTATAACCATTGTTTTGAACTGGGTGGCTGATAGTTGACTTGCCTCTATTTCATTTAGCATTCCTTCTGAGGATTCCTCCTTTCCTTTTAATTGGGGGTTGTTTCTTTGTCTCCCCATTTTAGGGGAGACTCTTTTGTTTGTTCCTCCTTAAATTGATCTGCTTTGACTTCTTGTCTTTGTAGATGTGTGAATGTCTAAGGTAGGAGACCTGTGAGATTCAGTGGTTTATTCTCCTTGATCTCCTGAACTTGATGTTCTTGGGGTGCCCTTTATGCCATTTATGTTGGCTCTCTGGATGTAATTGGGTTTTGGTTGTTATTGGATGACTCTTTGGTGGGTCCTCCCCCCGAGCTTGTTGACTGAGCATCATTCCACTTGACTCCAAGATATCTTGTATGCTGTTATGCATGTGCTGTCAGAACAAAACTGCAAAGCCAAGAAAACAAACCCACACCTGCAAAAATCACTCCCACCTGCAATCTCAGTATCAACAGGAAATGAACCAATATTAATAAGTATAAAATGATTAAGAATGTTATAAGAAAGGAGTGAATATGAGGTAACCTACTGAAAGAAAAATCATTTTGAGAGGGTAGAAGGAGGAGTACTAGTAAGAGTAGGTAAACAGAGTAATGCAAAGGGAGAAAATAAAATTTACATCATACATAAAAAAGCAGAATGAAGAAGGTGGAATGGAATAAGAGAATGGTTTATAGTATTAAGTTTAAACAGAAAATTTAAAAAAGAAAGTAAAACAAAGTGAGAGAAAGAAAGAAAGAGGAAAAAAATAAATAAACAACAAAAATTAGGAACCAAATTGGAGAAAAAGATCCATCATAGCACTGTCAACACCACATGGGCTAAAATCAACATAGGTGGGATGAGAATAAGAGGGAATAAAGAAATAAAGTAAAGCTTAAGTGATGTCTAGAAGAAAGGGAAATGAGTTTGAGATGATAGAGGTACAGGGAATACTAAGAGTGAGGAATAAAACCAGGCTGAGACAGGGCAAAATTAAAATTTAAGATGAAAAGAAAAAGAAAAAAAATGGCAGGATGAAAGAAAAAAAGATAAAAATAGGCTTAGACAGGGATAAATTAAAATTTGAGATAAAAAAGAGTAGGAGAGGGGAATGGAAAATTTGAGATTTGAAATACAAAAATAGTGAAGATCTAGAGATAAAAATACAATAATAACTACCCTATCTACAACCAATGAGCAAAGATTGCTAAAGGTGGAGAAAGAACACAGGTATTTTAAGAATGGGAAAAAGAAGGTGGGATGACCATTGACAAGAAAATTGGTTTTGAGAGGCTGGACGGGGAAGAAATAGTAAGAGTGCAGAATAGAAACAAATTGTAACAGGAGAGATAACAAAATTTAAAATGAAAATAATAAGAGAAAAAGAAGGTAAAATGGAATAATGAAGGGAGGAGCAAAATATGTGAACTGAAATAAACTATAATATAAAATCTAGTGACTTAATATGCAGAAGATTGAAGAATAAGAAATTAATGTTAAAAAGCTATACAGGAAAGAAAACATCACAAAACATGTAGAAGACCACAGTGGATTTCTTCTTGTAGTGTTTAGTATTTACCACTGTTTTTAATTTCTGGATCTGCCTCTGGTGATGTCAGATGTTGACCCCATCTGGCTTTAGGCAGCCTGTTCAATACTTCCAGGGATCTACTGTCTGTGGCTGACTCTTTCAGTTGTTAATCTGGTCACTCTGCACTCAGCAGTCAGGCTTAAGCTTCACAGGGTTGGACAGAGTCCCTCCTGGGGGCAGGGCTATTTCTTCCCCTCAGGCTGTTGCCACTTGGAGGGGAGTGGTCTGCTTGTCCAAGATGGCTCCTGTAGTATGGGGAATGACTCAGCACAGGGGACTCTTCTACTCTCTCAGTTCTCTCCCCAAAGCCTCCATCCCCAGTTTGTCTTCAAGTGTTTCCAGTCCACTCTGCCCCCACGCTTTGCCAAAGCACAGGGTAAGTGGCTACAAATGAAAATTTATGTGTTGGCCCTTAAATGGCTCTTTGCATTTCCAGCCATCTGTCTCTATCAGAGAGAAATCCTGGCACTTTTTACAGCTGGATGTTATCTGTGTACTCTTTGGGCTCTGGTGCTCTAAGCTGGGGATCCCAGCTTAGAGTTTAGACCCCACAATTCTCAGGGGGATCCAACTGGCCATTTAACTATTCCTCTGGTGCTTCAGCTTCTGCCTGTGGGTTCCCAGCCAGCCCTCTCATGACTCCACTGCACTCCCTACCAGTCACATTACGCTGACTCTAAATCTTCTGTCTGTCTGTAGTTATAAGGATTCTTTCTTACTATCATTCAGTTGTTTGTTCCTGATGATTTCTCCACAATTGAGTTGTGATTCCAGATTGGTCCTTGGAGGAAGTTAGTATAATTTCCACCCATTCTTCCACCATCATGGACTTCCCACAAAGTTATTTTAAAATAGTATTTTCTTGTGAAATTTGACAAATTTGGCTCACTCAGTTTCCTTTAGCATTGGGTCTATGGGTCAGTATGGCTTTTTGTAATTCATTTACAAAGTATGCTAGGAATTAAAAATGTGACTCATGGACACAAGTTTATGAAAAAATAACATTAAAGAATGCAACTAAAGACAAAAAAGGAAGTCATCAATCTATGAGGAATTCAAGTTTGTTCACAAATTTATATGAAGTATGCTCAATATATTCACAATTTAGGTTAGTAGAAAATTAATTTATCCATCAATTTCAACTTACAAAATACACTTAATATTCTATTACACTTAAATTCCATTTTCAGTATCCTATTTTTGGTCTTAGAAGACCTCAAAACTCTAAAATGGAAATGAAAACAAATTAAAATGACTTGTGGCTTCAACATACAAAGTACATATCATAAAAGAGAGAAGTGTAAGTATTATTTTGAAATGCTTACTTGCAACCATGTCGAGTGCACTGTCCTCTGCCAGAACAGAATTTGAGACACGACGGACCGATGTAAACTGCAGGGCAGAAAATAGCAGGTTGAAAGGGCATAAAAATCATAAAACCCAACAATACTACCAGCATATAAAACAATTTTGTGAAGCAATGCCCATGAAATCTAGTTCATTGTATATACATTGTGTGCTGGAGTCTAGTGTGACATATGGAATGCTGTGTGACAAGGTAGTGCTTAGTTACAAGTGTACTGTTTTAACTTAATGCTTTCGAGATTTTAATGTTGCATAGCAACAAAAATAGAAACATGTGACTTGGGTTTCTTAATGGAGTCTCGAGTTAAAATGATTTCAGGAAGAATATTAGTGCTTTTGTCTTGAATTTTATACATAGTTTAATTTCTTTAGGTAGAAATAAAGAATTTACAAAGGATCAATTTGCTATATCATGAAACAGAGGGTTATAATTTAATTTAAAACTATAAAAAATAAAAACTATAATTTTCATTCTTACCTGTGAATATCTATAACATTGAAGATGACTGCTATGTATATTTCTAAATATTAATTATCCTTCCTTTAATAGGGAGTTAAAAAATCTGTTATTGAGCATAACATTTTCTCTATAATGCAGATCTTTCCCTGAATAATTGGCTTGACTGATAATGATATTATAAATCTAAATTCTAATTTTTGGAATGCTGGGGAAAGGGGCTCCTGATTGTTGAATAGTAGGTTCTGAGATACTCAGGCTCAAATACATTTAAGATATTAAGCTGTTTGATAATTAATACAATCAATCACACCAAATAGTATAAAAGTGGAACAAAACCAATGAGTAATTAGAGATACAATGGTTGTTAAGACATCACATATTCAATTTCAGGCATAAACAAACAACCATCCATGATCATTTTCTTCTCTGCCATTCAACCACATCAAAATTAAATGATTTTATTTTAAACTTTCCTGTGGCCTGTGCTCCTAAAAGCACTTGCTCTCTGGAGCCAATGAACAGGTACATTAATTCAAATGCAATGCAAAGTGGGCCAGGAAAAACCTGCTGGAGGAAACTGATGGTTTCAGGAGAGATTAATAGCAGGTTGAGTGGTTAAAGCTATTGGGTTTAGGTGTCAAAGAACCCTGGATTCAAATTCTGTTTCACCTGGGAAACTTTGGATAAGTGATTTATTCTATTTAAGCCTCAGTGTCCCTATTTTTCATCCTTGGAGGAAAGACAAAATGAAACGTTTCATGTTTAGTATGCTGCCTGGCAACATATGGTTATGATTATCATCACCATCATGGGGTCAAGTGCTTCCTGTACCATCTGCCTGATGGGCTCCACTGGACACAGAGTGCTGAGGAATCAGAAAAAGGCTTCATTCTTCTTTGGCCTGGAAAAGCTTATGCATTGTTTTCCAAGCACACTTAATTTTTTGGCTGTAGTAGGATTTGTTCTTAAGTCCTGTTAAGTGGGTCACTGCATTCTGCAGGTTCACTCTTGAGGATGCCCTATAAGTATACCCATGTCATAGTTCAAAAAGCTCCCACCATAAAAAAACAAAAACAAACAAACAAAACAACAACAAAACAAGACTTTCCAAGTCAATACAAATACTACAGTTAAGAATTTTGTTGTCATCCTTCCCTGCTGAAGATGGAGTCATTAGGAATCACTGTATGCTACGTTCACAGCTCCTTTTTCTTAAGAGCATAGAAAGGACAGATTTATTTTACTCACTATTATCATGAATGTAAATAAGTTGAAAAAAATAAAAAGTGAAAACTAAGATTTGCTCTAGAATTTTCCATTTTACTTAGAATTTCAGGATAATTTCCAAAATACTTTCTTTACTCACTGGCAGAAGCTAACTTGCCATGAAGAAAGCATACCTAACAGAAGTTGGACATGGACCTGTTTTTTCTGTTTTTCTTCACATAATTTTGGAATTCCATAGTGAAACGGGAGAGATTTCCTTTGGCAAACTGGCACACACGTCTTGTCTTTTGGAAGGAGTGAGTGTGTGTCCTCATCTTGCCTTATAAAGAAACCTCTGCTTTTGTGAAAGCCTTACATATAGGATAACAGAATTGAAAAGATTCTGTCCCAATTTTTGCATTTGGCAAACACTGCTAACCATGTTCATTTTATACATCTTCACCTTTTCTCATTCTGTTCAAATCATGACGATGAGAACTCAGGATTGTAATAAAAACTTTCTGACTTAGAATCATGTAGTAATAGCCTTCTTTAGGAAATTTAGATATTCTTTTTATAGGCTTATATGTGCTTCATCGCATTTTTAATTTCTTCATATGCTTTATTTCTTTTTTGATTTTTCAATTGTTTTATGGTTATCAAAGTAATATAAGTTCATTTTAGGACTTTTGAAAAGTATGTCAGCAGGCAAAAGTCATCCGTATCCCACTATGCAGAGGCACATACTTACTCCCTAGAGCTAATTAAGAGGTGTAGCTATTAAAATGCTATGCAAAATGTCCTACAATAGAAAAACCCCATTTTAACAAGCTCATCTTTAGATGTTTTTGCTCTGTTTATGTCCACATAATTCAGGTGGTCTTTGCATTCTGGAACTTTATTGGTCTTTGAATACAGATAATTTAAAGACTATATTGCCTTATCAGGAAAGTATCTTCCCTGAAGTTATTTCTGAGTTCCAAGAATCTATTTAATTAATTGTATATCAATTTCTAAATTATTAAAAAATAACAAAAACATGAAGACATGGAGGATCAACAATGGTATAGGCTTCTCTTCCTTTATAAAATCCAACATAAGTCAGTGGCTCTACTGAATTTGCTTAAGTATTGACATTTTGTTCCTCCTTTCTTCCATCCCTGTCTACTTCATCATAGTATAACTCTTTTATATAACAAATTTATATAATCTCTGAAAATAGGAAATCTCTAAACCTGCCTACAATTAGAATTATGAAAACCAGAGAGTTGCCTATTAAAAACAAATATAAGAAGTTTATTGCCATGCAACACAATACTCAAAATATCTTCTCTCATGTGCATTTATCATAAGTGATAAAATTAAACAAAAATTAATAATTCACTTAAAAATGAAACATAACAATATTTTATATATATCTAAATTTTTATTTTATACTCTTTTCTGAAAAACGAGGTAGAAGTTTTACTTCATAAGTTTCATTTTAGAGATGATGTTTCCTTATATGTGCTGTCTGCATCTAAAAGATAATCATTCCAGATGTTGTCGTAGTTACTAAGAGAAGAATAGGCCTTAGTTTAATACATGCAGTATGGTAAGTATTTATGCTAATTTTGTATAAAACATCCAAAGAAAATGTTAGAATATCTCTTGTCATCAATGTGAATTTAAGTTTCAGAGCTTTATGCATTTTAAAATTATGTATGTTGAAACATTCTAGCATCTAATATTGCTGACTGCACTGCCTTATTTTTTCTGATTGTGCATCCTTGGGCTTCTAATGAAATGCAAAGGAGAAAGGGAAGAAAGGGCGTTTAATGAATCACAAGACCATGACTTAGAAATGTGATTAAGTCTGTGCTGATGAACAAAAGCACAGGAAGACTCTCTATCAATGGCATGTGATTAAGACAGGCATAAACTAACCATTATCAATTGCCCACATGTTTCCAAGGATGGGTCCTGTTTGTCTCCAGCGAATTCTGGTGTCCCGGGTTAGTGCTGCGTTAGGAAGGGGGATCGTTATTCGGTTCCACCTGCAAGAAATTTAGCACAAAACAGCTCCACAACACTATTCACATCTTTTAGATTTATTTTACATGCTTTTAATATTCTAGTCTCTGTGTGCTTGGGGTGGCACTAAAGTTTGGTTATAAACTTTTTAAATTCACTTGTAGGCTTTGTTTATAGTTTTAAAACAAACACGTCACTTTTAAAAACATCTATATCACACTAGAATAGTGGGTTTTTTCTTAGTAGCAAATGATATTTATTTTGTTTTCAGACATTCTTTTTAGAATTTTTTGCATTAACACTTAGTGGTGTTAATCTATCATAAGCATCTGTGCAGAGATGGGTACTGATTAGCATTGATTACTTTTTATTTTTTGCTGTCCCGTAGCTTAGATGTGTTGGGTTGGCTGAAAAGTCCATTTAGTTTATTCCATAAAATAAAAGACGCATTTTTCATTTTCACTAATAACTTCATTGATTTGGATATTTTGAGTATGTTGGCTATCTCTCGTGTGGTATAACATTGATTGCTCTCAATTAATATCTCAAATGATTGCTGTCATCTTCAACAGTGGAGCATTGTCCAGAGAGAAAGCTCCAGCACAAAACTTCACAAACCACCTTTGGCACATTTGATCAGTCACAGCACCTTCTTCATATACTGCACAAATCTTTTTTTGCATTTCAGTAATGTATTTACCTTTCTTGAAATAATAAAGCATAATATGCTGAAAATGTTGCATATTTCCTTCCATCTTCAATATTAAAATAGCTACACAAAAATTCACCAGTTTTGTAAGTTTTTTTTTTAATGCACACTAATATGACAGCTGTCACAATACACTCTAAAACAATTGTTTCAAATGAAGTTGAAGACAACTAAGCATTACTAGAGCCATCTTATGGAAAAAAATCAAATGAACGTTTTGGTCAACCCAATAGGAGAGTTAATCTTTCTTTTCCTTTTCCTTTTTCTTTCTTTTTTTTCTCCCTCCCTCCCTCCCTTCCTTTTTTTTTTTAAACAAGATCACTTCTAAATTACCTGAAAAAGAGAGGGCAACTTCCTTGCCTATTAAGTCAAAAATACTAGTCTCAGGCTAACTCATTGATTTTTGGTCTGAAACATGGATTAAAATCCTTCATATCTTAGAATTTACGCACCCACTGTAGTTTTCAGAGGAGTAGATAGTGCTGTGGGGGAGATGTGGTCCGGCACAGATCTCAGGTAAACACTCAGTGTGGAGGAGGGACCAGGAACGCCCATGGTTGGTAGAAAACTCTAAGCTGACACTGATAACACAGAAACAAGCACAGCATGAGAGAGGCAAATATAAAAAATAAAATGTAATTACTCATTTCTTGCTAAGTATGTTAGATGCCTGTAGAAGTAGGATAAAATATTTTAAGATGCTGTTTCTGAAATGATTGTTTATCATCTCCACTAAAGTCTGACAATCTCTCAAAGGGCAAGCAGTTAAATTAGTGACAGAAACAAACTCTTTTAAAGATAGTAAATGGTCACTTGAGTTTGTGCTCCTGTGTTTGATAGATGGCAAGGCAATTACCATGTCTCACACTGCCACTGCATCCTGTGACTGTGAATGACAAAGTTCTTAGAAAGGACATGAGCAACACTTTAAGTGAAACTGAGAAATCATAGCTGTTGAAGTGCTAATTGATTCCTGTTCCTATTATTAGGGGGTCACTAGCCAAGATGAGTTCAAGCTTTTTTCAGTTGTTTTTTCTTTTCTCTCAGCAATCTGTCAGAATGGATGGCTGCCACAGCACGTGCAAACACCTCTGATACCTAAGACTGACCTCTTACAATATAGTAATTTCTACTTAAAATCTATTTGATCATGCTCTGCATGTTAACTGAAAGTGTGTATTTTATTAATGGGTCATTTATTAAAAATCCAGCTAAAACCTACTGAGATGTTGCTCTGATTTAATAACCAAGTCGGTGTGTTCTTTTTCAATTAGTTCACACATGCAAAAATAGGGCTTCCTACCTGTTACCAGGTTGATGTGTTCCGCATCCCAGATTAATTGAAAACTGTATCATGTGTGACATTGTAGAAGGAAGAACAGGTAAGACGTGGAAAAAATCTACAGCCCAGACATTCGTATTATGTCCTTGATGATTCTTTTGCTTGAGACAAAATTTGGTAGCAGGAGTCTGAAGTTCAGGATTGATGACTACAGAAACCAGAGATGGAACCTTCAAAACAAAGGAAACCAAAATCACTCATAATTCTCCCTATGTGAGTCTGTGTGAATTTTTCTAGATTCAGTCTTGCAATTACAGTGTACATTATGCCTTTTTAAGCACCAGTCAATGTGCTGTATGTTCCATTTGTTATTTCATGCAGAAAATGCTGTCCTCAGAGAGTCATTCACTTTAGTCACACAGACTTCCTCCTTTGCAGACACCTAGAACTCTCTGTGTGTGACTGATCATGCATGCCCTCTCTTCCTGAAGATAAGTTGGTGGAAGGTCTTTAAAAGTTATTAAAGCATATGTATCCATTTTATATACCTTAGCATAAGACAAAGGCAACTTGACATTCACACTTATCATCAGTCCTCTGTTAAACTGAATTTGTATAGTACTAATAATGGTTTGCTGAAGTAGGTATTCTGAAAACAGCACTCTTAGCAGCAATAGCCAGAGCCAATGAGATAATCCATGATAACTTACATAACTGATGTGGTCTGAGTCATGCCGATGTACATAGCAGGTGTAACCCTACTGAGTCACGTCTATAAAAGTAGTCCACCATTAAATCCCGAGCGGTGAAACTTGGGCAACCCTACCATGTGACAGTTCCCTATTCCAGACTCAATGTTTATCTGCTGTCTTCCTAACTGAAACCATGAGATGTTAGATGCTGGTTATGTTCAAGCTCTTTAAATTATCTAGGGTGGCATCAATGTGCAGAGGAGGCTAACTAATAATGAATGTGTGAGCTTAGTCTTAGCACACATAAATCTACTATTAAAAAAGAATAACTCTATACCTTATGATAAACATCACACATAATTCTGAAGATGTTTGTAAATACCAGAGCCAACACCTGTTCTAATCCAGAGGGCAAAGAAAAAAGGTCAAGTTCAATGGCTCTAATTAGCAAAGAAAAAAGCAGGGGCAATAAAAATCTTTACTTCTTAATGTTTTCTTTCTAGGAAATCTTGAAATGCTGAATAAAAAATCATTATGCCTGATAGCCAGACCGAGAGGCTAAATAATTAGAGGCACTTTTAGGGCTTCCTTGGGAACAAGAGTAACAGTCAGTCCATGTATTGGACTCCACCTTATTGTCTCTGATGGGCTACAATTCATTCATCCTCATTAAACTTCATTTTTCATTTGTATCAGGAAAAAAATGTATGTTAAAATGACCATGTCACTTTTAAAGGAATCTGATAACTTCCTGCACTGCTAGAAGAAAAAGTGATCCTCTGTATTTAGCTTTGTCTTAGTGATTTTGAACTTGACCTCTAGGGTGGGGCCATTTGATGCATGCATTGGCATGTGTACCTTATATGAAGAATAAGAAAGGGTATCCAAAATAATGTGTTCTTTTCTTCCTTCAGTCTTTGCATACAGGATGATATCGTTTTCATGAGAATCTCCAGGGTCACAAATTCCTCCTGCATAAAATGAACATTTTAAATTGTTAGTACTAACTTATACCCATAAACATGTCAAATATAGTGTTAAACTTCAGAATGTAAGTATAGAACCCAGATGTCACTTAAGAATAAATCTAAACAAAGATAACTGGACCCAAGGAAAAAATATGAAGAGTTCAGATGAGCCATGTTAAAGATAAGGACATTTGTGAAGGCCAAAGTAAATATCTGTGTGATGACATTACTCAAACAATATTCTGCAACAAGCTATGACCTCGTGTCCATATTTGAACCATTACTTCCTTATATTTAAGGTCTTTATGCCCAGAGTTCAGAAGCTATTGGTTATGGTTTAAAAAAAGTGTGGTGATTCACCACATCAAAGATTTCTAAAGTAGTGTTATTTAAACTGTTGCATGTAGTATCTTTAATATTTTAACACATATTCGGTGTTTGTATTTTAAATGTACTTCTTTTACATTTTTATTTTTACTTTAGGTACCTCATGTAATTGTTGTGCACAGAGTAGTTTATTTCTTATCACTCTACTTTACAGTCATAGAAAATGACTGAACATCATAACTGAGAGATAATTCAGAGCACACTGATGATAAAATTGATAATAGAGAAGGTACCTGAAACTAAAGATCATTAAGTAGTAGAAAAGACACAATCCAATCTTATGTCATTTAGCCCTTGACCCTCTAATCTTCTCATTACTGCATTCAGCCATTAATCATTATTATTTGTGTCTTCTATCAAATGTCTGCATAACCTGCATTTGAAAGAATTGTATGTCTAAATAGAAGTCTCTCACCACCACTATAATCCTTCATCACAGAACGAACCATAATAGCAGGAATATAGGTATGTACATGGATTTCCTGGCAAATATTGTATCCCTAAAGTTCAAACTTTATGACATTAACTTTTTAATTTTTATATTGTCTGTCAAAAAACTCTTCCCAAATGTTAATTTTTATCTATAGGCAATTTCTATTGCTAACAATCTATAGTAACAGTAAGGCAACCTCAAACCTCCAAAATAAAGTTACCATCTGAGAGTTAATCTAGTAAAATCAACAAATAATGGTTGAAATTTACCATCTATATAAATAATTAAGTAAGTAAATAAATAAATGGTCAATTATTGTAAATGTCTGGATCAGTCTCAAGCTGGGTAATTGGGGACTATCTTAGGGAAACATCACTGATACATGATGCTAAATAAGAAAGCTGGAATCTAATCAGTACAAGAATGATCATAGTAACAGAAGTAACTTGGATGGGGGTTTTTGTGAAGCATGGAAATCTGGCATGTTACAACTGCTAGACATGTATAGCTTGGCATACAATAAAAATTTACTGATTTAAGTAATCTGAACTGAGAACAGGAAGTCATATACGGTGACAACATAGACCTCATCCTGTAGAGAAAATATTATGGTTTTGACATCTGATATCATATTTTTTGGCATTTCATTATATACTTTTATGTTATAGAGAATATAGCTAGTTAATTCTCCAATGGCAGTCTGTTGGAGAAAGATCTGCATGAAAACTAAATTTCCATTTTAAAAACATAACTTCCATATGGGGCACATATTAAAGATTTACCAAAAAGAACAATTCAATGTGAGAGGTTACAGGGATTGTAGGTTTAAAGCACTACACCCAAAGACAAAGGAAGTGAACCCTCAGTTCTCTCTAATTTCATTAATTGGTTCCTTGTAAATCTTTTCTGCTGTCTTAAGAACAAACAGCTTGTGTACTGCACCTGCCTTTCAGAGAGAACTGAAGCATAAGTGGGAGCTCATTCAGCCCAGAATGACAGAATAGGAAAGTTCAAAAGGAGCCAAGAATTTAAAATGATGACAGACTTTATCTGAAAGATTCCCTCTGGGGGCAATTTATCAATTCTGTGAAGTTTCAGTGACAGCAGCTCCTACAGAAAGATATGGATTCTTCAGCTTCATATGTTTTGATGTATTGTAGAAAGGTATGACTCAGGGGGCATTTTATATAGCAATTAAAGTACAGAAAATTTCAATAAAAACTAGATGGACAGTCAACTTTAAAATATTTAAAACCATGTTTTAAGTGGCTTCTAAGGCATTTATACTAGGAAAGTTATTTTGTTATTTACTATGTGCAGGATATTGGGTTAGAAGGGGAAATAAATCCTGACCACAAAAAGTTTGTAAGACTGATACACATGAAAGAATGTCAATTGTGTTGTGCTGTCTTAATTGAGGTCAAAATTCAAAGAAAAGAGATATAAATGTTGGCTAAAAGAGCTGGGCATACATGAGATGCTCAATAAATATTTGTTGAAGAAATAATAAAGGAATGATGGGTATTAGATTATTTTTGTCTTCACTGTATTCTGGCACTAAGAATAGTGCTGGATACTGGCCTTCAATGAATTTGTGTCAAATAAGTGAATATACAGATGAAGGAAAGAGACCTTGCACCAAATTTTGAAAGTTGAGCAAATTTTCTGGAAATGGTAGCCACAGTGGAAACCAGGAAGAACAAATATGCAGAGCCTAAAAAGGAGGATGGTAATCTGATATAGATACACAATCAGCCACTATTTTTCTAAGGAGCCATAGTTAATGAAGGATCACTTATAAATTGTCTAAATCTCTTCCCATATTGCTGCCTTCTACATCAGCTATTAAAGTTTTAAAGTCTTTTCTATAGGTCCAGTCTTATTTTACCTTACTGTCCTGCTTTCTCCTCAAGAACCATACCCTACTCTTCTGTTTACTGATGAACTTCTTAAAGGCACAGTCGTCTTTCAGTGATATGTGTCTTTATTTCTTTTTAACTCTATGGCCTTTGGCTTCTGAGGCACCACACCATGGGGCATCACTGGTGGCTCTCAGGTCTCCTCCAGGTTGACCTCTCTCTATGGTGAACACCTGCCTCCCTGTAACCTTACCCCTGAACCACTTTCTTTCTTTCTCCATTAGGGGAGAATGACACCTTCCTCCTGCATTTCTTCCTGTTCATTCTGTGTTCTTTGTTTACTCTTTTCCTTCCAGGTACACCCAGATGAGCGTCCTCCCTAAGGATTTTTCACATCCTTTGCTTACTTTGCCTTCTGTTTGGGAGAACCCAGAGACTCCAGTGGCTCCACTTATCACCTGTATTAGACTTTCAGATCTGATGCAGGTCCTGAGTAGAATCCCTGCCTTCATGTGGCCTTTCAGAAGCCTCTACCTCAACATATCTAATATAATAAAAACCTTCTACTCCACACTTGCTATTTATTTATTTACATTTTTGACATTTTCTATCTAGGGAATAACTCCATTCTTCCAGTCATCCAGGAGAGAAATCTGTGTCCTCTCCAACACTGATGCTCTAATCCCACAGTCAACTGGGAGTGAACCCCAGTTGGTTCCTTTTTTTCCAATTATTTATTCTTCATCCCCTTCTTCACATTGTTGCCACCATCACTTCCATAATTCCTTTGCTTCTTGAACTAGTGCAGTAGCCTCCTAACTTAGGGATGTCAGAAAAAAATACATTGCATGCACAGTATTTATACAAAAATTATTCACTGTTTATCTGAAATTCAAACTTCAATAGGCTGTCCTCCAAATCTGGCAACCCTACCCTGACTGGTCTCTTACCTTCTAATTTCTCATTGTTTCAGTCTTTACTATACACTCCTTCCAGAATTATTTATCTAAAACACAGATGAAAATATATTACAGAACTGGCAGGGATCACCTGGTGGCTCCATGTGACCCAGAGAAAGAGAACCCAAACTTCTTAGTGTGACATTAAAAAAAATAACTTCTCTGGCTCTAGTTCACTTCTCTAGCTCCATTATGTATCTTTCCATTCATCTATATTGGGAAATTCACCCAGCTCCAACAAGTGATATACTTTATACTTGTGCTTTTTCTCAAAATGCTGGTTTAGATTCTAACTTCTCTCCTTAAATTTAACTCATGACCAAGTTCAAATGCTAGCTCCATGAGGCTCTACCCTAATCCCTCTATTGCAATTACCCAGAGCTTCCTCTGCACTTTCACAGTATTTTCATTCCATTCCAGCCCATTGCATTCTCCCTTATAGTCCAGGTGTTATTTCTGGGCAAGAAATCTGTCTATAGTTTTTATAATAGTACACCAAAGATATATAGTGAGTCAACTATTTATTAGGTACTACTTTGAGGACTTTTTATGTATTTACTCACTGATCAGCAACTTTGATTTAGGTACCATTTTCCCCAGTTGTATTCTCCATATATCCTAGTTCAATGCTCTATAAATTCAATAGGAATCCATTAATTTTTAAAATTGAATAAAGATACCTTTATTTGGGATAATGTACCTTGGGCTCATTCAAATGAATTTTTACCACATGGTCAATATTATTTTTATTGATTCATTAATAATCCACTTTTTTACCAGAAAAAATTAAAGATGATGTAATCTCATATAAAGATGATAATATCTTATTGTAAAGGCACTGAACTGAATTGATATACTATGATTCATTACAAAAACAAAAATCAACAATTCAAATACATTATGTCAAAATGTTTAAAAGGGAAAATACTTAAATTAGGCTGGCATATTAAGTGTTTACTAAAATTTTTTGGCGGAGGGAAGGCTTAAGGTTTCCCAGGAATCACTCTTAATAAAATTAGAGCCAGTTTGAATTCTAATTATTTAAAGGAAATGAGCTCTAGGTCTTTAAATATACAAATAATTTCAGAGTCAAGGTGAGGATATCCTCATGGTAGGAAGATTACATTTTATACTTTGTATAACTTCCCTATTGTCAAAGAGATCAATACTGGATATGAGGAAGCATCGCACAGGTAATGTGTTTGAGAGCACTGTACACTCTGAAGTTCACTGTGCTGCTCTGAGGTGTAGAAAGTAAGGAATGTGAGAGCAAGTAACAGCCAGTGCTTAAGCTAGCACTCAGGAGGCCTGTTTGTCCTGATGAACTGACATCTATACCGGTAAGATCAAAGGTTGACAATGTTTATTTCCTGTTTAACTTCCAGGTGTTGCCTGTGCTTTTCCAGTCACTCAACAAAAGAAGGCATGTGACAGCTACTCACAGTTCTGGAACAACATCCAGTGAAAGAATTTGTAACTGTGCTCTTGTTGACTAAAATGATAAATTTGAGAGGTCAAAAATTTCAACCCCTTAAATCCTCCTTGAATACTTTATTCAAACTTCTATCTATTTATATGCTCTACATAATTTGAAGAAAAACCTACATGTCTTATGAACACTTGTTTTTCTTTATGTGCTTGCCAATCTATTAGAAAGTAGACAATATTATTCAACTACTATAAAGTATTATAAACCTTTTTATTTCTTAGCTTCCCATAAAAAAGAAATGCCCCATGAAAACAAATGACTCACCTGGAGCATTGGTTTTTGGAAGCTAGGACGTAGGACAGGGGAGTTAGTTTGTTCTCAGTTCTTTCCCATTGTCTTTTCAGCTATGACCACAAAGGAAGTGGTGAGGAAGGGGTTATGGCATTTTGTCTTCAGGCCTAGTCATGGCATGCCAAAACTAGCTCTCTTACAGGAAGGTTCCAGCAGGGTTCATCTGAAGCAGGTGTGAGCACCACAGGCTTTTGCTCAACCAGTAGAACACATATTTCCTGAATTTTCATTTTATATTGTAGACAACAAACAATCTTACTTCCCCAGGAATAGGTGCTGGCCTAGTATTTGACCTAGGTCAACAAAATTTGTTCAAAATGTACCTACCCATAACAAAGTAAAACCTCAGGTTCCCATAACCAGTAGTGTCCATATATGGAGTACATAATTTCCTCTCTCCATCTTTGAGGAAGACCATTGATAAACCCGATTCTACTGCTCCACATTCTGTACCAATGACAGCTCCCAAGATGTCCCATCTTAAAAAAAAAAAGAGAGAGAGAATCCTTAAGAATTAGAATATTACATCAAATCTTTAAAAAGTATAATTTGTATTTTAATGAAGAACAGAGTATTGAGTAACTCTGAAACAAAAATGTGGTACTGCAGATTTTAGGTAATGAACAAGCTTTTAAATACACTCCATTCACAATTACATTCTTTTCCATAAAAAGATAAATTTAATCAATATATTGTGTATAGTGTTCACTAATAGTGTTTATTCTCAAAGTACTTACCATTGAGTGGAAAATAAAAAAAAGAAAACAGGAAACCATAAAAAAGTAGTATCATAATGTCATAAGTACTCATGTGGTATTTTGCACATTAAAAAATAACTACAGAATGAAAAGATTTTTGCCAGAAAGCTGGCAAAAAAAGACTAAAGACTATGGAATTTAAACTGGGTCTTGTCAAATAGGTGTTTGTATATGTAGAAGGGAATAAAATATTTACTATTTAAAAATCTTGTTTGTCCTTAGTATTCATTTCTGGTCATGTCTAATTTGGCCATTGTTAGTCACACAACTAACTTGCCTACAGAAGGAGAAAACTGGGACACACGGAGGTAAGTGACTTGCCTAAGGCTAACCACTTATTTGACTCTAAAACTAAGATGTTCTGATTCTCAGTTTTCTGTTAGTTTATTTATTTATTTTTGTTTCACATTTTTTTTTATTGTTGTGCAAGTATAGTTGTCTTCATTTTCTCTTCACCACACCCCAAACTGCTGTTAGTTTAATAGTTATATTTCTAAAGAGGGTAGTGTGTCAGGATGACTATGTTGAAGTATTCCAGTTTATAACAGATTCGTGACCCAAATGTTTAGAAAATGCCTATTATTTTATATTTTAATAGATTATATCAATCATTCAGGAGCACAATAAATAACTTTTTGAGGAAGATCTTAATGGTACTGGACAATTGTAAATTAACCAGGAAGCTCTTTTGACTCATACAAGAAAATTTCACACTGGTTCATTGATCTTTCACTTGCTCCATTATCCCAATTAAACCACTCAGCCTACTGATCCACAGGACAAGTTAAGGTTATAAATGATGCATATGATGACTGCTTTTAATCCTCTATACACTTTAGACCATTTATAAAGTTAAACATTAAATAAAAAAGATGGATTTGTCATGGACTAAAAGAACCTTCTATTCAAGTGAGAAATGAGATTAGTAGTCTTCTTCTCTTAATTATTAGTTGTAAGTGAATAACTCCCCTAGATTAATCAAATGAATTATTTTTGTGATCTCTACCACAGAATTGTGTCAGATATAATTCAGACTGTATAGTTGTTTTCAATCTTTACTTTAAAGTCCAACATATTCTAATTTTACTCTACATTGGCCTTTACTTTTCTGCTATTTATTGGAAGATTACCAAATGGAGTTATTTTCTTTAGAAGCCCAAGTATTTACAATCAAGTGAAATGAAAAGTTTAGTTCATTTTGAAGAGAAAGAAGCAGAGAGAAGTCTGAAAATCACTTTGTATAAGTGTCATCACCTTGAATAAATTCTCTTGCACGTATTAAAAGTTCAGTAGGAGCCTGCTGTAGCACAAGCTCATTTGTTTATAAATTTGTAGAAGCACTGGCTTGAGCTCAGCTGAAGGCAAAGTATCCTAGAGGGGATCTCAGATCTCCATTGACCACTGAGGGGTTTGGAGAGGGCCTTTCACTCCTGGGCTTTACAGTTCTGATGCCTAGGGTTGCAAAATTGTGGTTAATTCCAGTTATAAAATGATATGATCTTTGACTCTCTCCTAATATAACAATTACATGAAGTAAAATGATAATTAAACCTTTGAGGCCAGCAGTGGTACTGGAGGAGCTTTACAGTGCTAGCAATATCTAGGATGACATGGCAATTTCTCAGAAAAGGAGTGTTAGTTCTGTATGGTTTAAATTATGTTTTCTCCAAGGAAATGTGGTTCTATGTGAACTGCATTTTAAGAAATGTCTGCCTAGGGGAGAGAGTTCTGTACAACATAGCAATTTATATTTATTCTTTGATGACTAATTCTGAAAATAAAGCCCCAAAATTATTTATTACAAATACAGTGGTATCTATTATTTATTATAGAGTGGAATAAGTTGGAACACAGAAAAATGTTTAATAATCAATAAAATGCCTCAAGGCAACTTTTTCCCTTAGAGGTAGTGAGATCACAATAATATTTAATTTATATTTTTAAAATACAAGTTTCTACTTTTTATTTCAAGAAAAATAAATATTTTTTGCAAGCAAAAATAATTTAAAGAGATTTCTTCACTGGAAAATTGATGGTTCCCCTATCAGCTGTTCTGGATGGTTTGAAAATAAAATTGTTTTAATTGGATCAAACTTTATTCCTTTTAAGCATGATATTAGAGACTAGAACTTAAATGTTATTAACAAAAAGAGAGAGATAAATATGTGAGGCAATGCTGTGTCAATAAATGGAGGAAATTCTTTCACAATATATACATATGCCAAATCACCCTGATGTATACTTTAAAGAGTTTACAATTTTAAATTTTTCAATGAAAACAAATAAAGGAGACTTTTGGCCAAGAGGTAGGTATAACTAGATATACTTTGCCCCCTCCCACAACCAAAGGAAGGACAACTACCAATGTAAAAGCAACCCCTCGCAACTGCCAGAAAATCAAACTGTATGGAAGTCTGACAACGAAGTCATTAAAAAAGAAACATTCATCCAAACTGGTAGGAGGGGCAGAACTGGGGTAGGCAGTGGCTGGCAGTCCCTCACTTATGTGCAGATAAACCCAGGAGGAACAACTGGGAAGTGAGACAGACAGGGTTCCGGCATGGGGAAATAAAACCTCAAAACCTCTAACAGAAAAAACCTGTTGGGGTTGTGGCAGCAGGAGAAACTCCCAGCCTTAAAGAAGAGTTCTTGGAGAGACCTATGGATTCCTAGAATGTACAAAAAACTACCCACCCAGGATTCAGTAACAGAAGGGCTCAATTTGCTTGTGGGTAGTGGGGGGATGTGACTGAAAGGCAGAGCGAGAGCGGAGCAAGTGGCATTGTTCCCTCTCTGACCCTTCCCCCACATACAGTGCCACAACGCAGTGAAGTGGGTTACCCTACCCTGGTGAACACCTAAGGCTCCACCCTTCACAATGTAACAGGTATGCTGAGACAAAGAAATATGGCCAAATGA
This sequence comes from Carollia perspicillata, assembly GCA_004027735.1. Lineage (NCBI taxonomy): Eukaryota > Metazoa > Chordata > Mammalia > Chiroptera > Phyllostomidae > Carollia > Carollia perspicillata. The sequence goes on from PVKM010022340.1 coordinate 21,196, forward strand.
AAGAAGAGATCATAACTCCAGAAAAAGAACTAATCAATGAGGAAATAGCCAGCTTATCAGATGCAGAGTTCAAAAGGCTGGTAATCAGGATGCTCACAGAAATGGCTTGGTATCATCAAAAAATAGAGGAAGAAGTGAAGATATGCAGAGTGAAGTAAAGAAAAATACACAGGGAATCAAAAGTGAAGGAAAGGAAACTGGGACTCAGGTCAATGATTTGGAGGAGAAGGAAGAAATAAACATTCAACAGGAACAGAATGAAGAAAAGATAATTTTATAAAATGAAGAGAGGCTTAGGAACCCCCAGGAAAACTTTACACATTCCAACATCCAAATCATAGGGTTCCAGAAGGAGAAGAGGAAGAGCAAGAAATTGAAAACTTATTTGAAAAAAGTAATGGAGAACTTCCCCAATCTGGCAAAGGAAATAGACTTCCAGGAAGTCCAGGAAGCTCAGAGAGTCTCAAAGAAGTTGGATTCAAGGAAGCACACACCAAGGCACATCATAATTACATTACCCAAGGTTAAAGATACGGAGAGAATTTTAAAAGCAGCAAGAGAAAGGAGACAGTTATATACAAAGGAGTTCCCATAAGACTATCAGTTGAATTCTCAAAACAAACCTTTCAGGCAAGAAGGGGCTGGAAAGAAGTATTTGAAGTCATGAAAGGCAAGGACCTACATCCAAGATTACTCTATCCAGCAAAGCTATCA
>PVKM010022341.1:0-21919 GCA_004027735.1 Carollia perspicillata
CTTTCCTGAGATTAGTAGGCAAGTGGAGGTTATGAAGTTCTACATCATGCAATAATGGAGACTATAAATACAATGATATATGACCATCATCTCTTTATTTTAACAACATTCATGGGCAGAACAAAAGCCCCATAGTTCCGAGTTCTGTGGTCTTTGTCTGACTTCACCTCTCTCTTCTCAGATAGCCCTTGGGTTCATCACACCTTTTCTGTGTTTGTCCCTCTCAAGATGGATTCTGTTACATTAGAACAAAGAAAAAGACGAGGAGGAGAATCATTGCTTTCTTAGAGATAGAATAAATCGGGAGCAGATAGAATAAAATTGATCAGGACATTTGAGGATGTATACCTAATGGATTTGCCAGAAAGTAGGTGTCCCTTCTACCTCCCAATAAACCAAAGAAGTTAATTAACTAAAAACAAATGCTGTAAGTAGGGCTTAAGTAAGAAATATCCTGAGACTTCATGTAGTATTTTTGTGATTTGATTAACAGTTCAGAAGAGATCTTGTGGACATATTGGATATTCAAGGTCAAAGTCACATCTCTTAAGTTATTTTTATACTTTCAATATTCAGTATAAAGTCTGACAAATAATTTGTGGCACACACACGCACACACACACACACACACACACACACACACACACACACACAAAGGTCTGTCCAGAAAAAGTCCAGCCATTGTTAATATAATGAGAAAGGTTTGCACAACATTAATGTAACCTGGCAGCCAAGAAGAGTGGACTGGAATGTGTGTGCATGAAAAATACCGACTTCACTGTACCAGTTAGTGGGGGCAGTAGATGCCCATGAGCAAGCATGTGCACTGTGTGGCTGTCGTGTTCAAAATGATTGAGCAAACAGAGCAATGAAGCTGCATCAAACTTTGTGTTAAGCTGGAACATTCCTCTGCAGAAACTATTTGGATAATTCAGAAGGCTTTCAGGGAAGATGCAATGAGTGTAGTGCAAATAAAAGTGGGGGAAAAATGCTTCAAAGATGGTTGAGAATCTGTGGAAAGTAATCCACATTCTGGAAGTCCTGCAACAAGCAGAACACCTGGGAATGTTGAATGTACAGGCTGCAATCCACAAAGACTGGTGACTGACAATGCAAAAACTGGAAGCTGAGCTGGGGATACTGAAAACTACTGTGTCCAAGATTTTGATCCAGCATCTTGGCATGAAACCTGCCATGGCAAAATTTGTTCTGCAACTTCTGCTACCAGAACAGAAGGAACATTGCACTGCAGTTGCTAATGACTTGATTCAAACCAGTACCAATGAACCAGATTTCCTCAAGAAGGTCATACCTGGACATGAATCATGGGTCTCCGTGTATGAACTGGAAACAAAGGTCCAGTCATCTCATTGGAAGTTGCTTAGTTCTCCACACCCCAAGACAGTGCAGCAAAGTTGCAGGAAGGTCAAGACCATGTTAGTCGTGGATTTTGATTGGGAAGATGTTGTCCATCAGAAGTATGTCTCCCCATGCCAAACATTAATGAGTACCATCTCAGTGTTCTTCATCTGTCGAGAGATGCAATACAATGAAAATGGCCACAGCTACGGGTGGACAACTGGTGACTGGCAGCTTCATCACAACAATGCACCAATTCATGCATCACATCCCTTGCAGAGTTTTTTGGTGAAACATCAAATCACTCAGGTGATTCGGCCCCCATACAGCCCAGATTTGGTGCCCTGCAACTTCTGGCTTTTTCCAAAATTAAAATCACCTTTGAAAGGGAGGAAATTTCAGACCATTGATGAAATTCAGGAAAATACAATGGGGCAGCTGATGGCAGTTCCAATAAAGGATTCTGGAGAGTATTTTGAACAGTGGAAGAAGCACTGGGAGAACGGCGTGAGGTCCCAAGGTGCCTGCTTTGAAGGGGACTGAGGCATCATTGTCCTATGTACAGTGTTTCTTGTATCTTGTGTCTTCAATAAAGGTCTCTATTTTTCATAGTGCATGGATGGATACTTTCTGGACAGGCCTTGTATGTATGTATGTATTTATGTATGTGTGTATATATATATAGCTTATTGTATATCTTTATGATATATATATATATATATATATATGTATAGATACAGGTGCAGATTTGTGCTGAACTGGCGTTTCCATGTCAGATGGTGTTCAGGAGGCGCTAGGAAAGCTCTACCATCTAAGCCACGTCTTCTGGGCAGTTGCCTCAGGATCTGATACCACACTGCTGTAGGTTCATTCTTGAAGTTTTGCTCCTGGCACTTGGAGTTTTTAAAACCAACTAAATTTCAACAAAACTTCTTAAAATGTATAGCATAGTTTTGTCTTCTGACTGTTCAAGAGGCTATAGCCTTTCCCAAATTTATTTGACCCAGAATCTATTTTCAAGGAACTTATTTTTTTAACTCACGTTGCACGGAACACCCAGTAGTGACATACTGTGACTACTTCACACTAGTGTATCATGGTTTAACTGCCATAGGTAAAGTCTGGGAGGGCCCTGCCGTGTGCAGAAAGTCCATGAGGAGACACCTGAAATAGTTAAATAAAAGAAAAGCAAAATCTGAGGATCAATGCCATCATCATGTGAAGGATGGGTCACCTCTCCAAAACGCTGTCTCCTGGGACGTACGCCCATGTTCCTGTGCTGCAGCTGTTGCTAAGGATGTTTACGACAAGGCACATAAGTAGTTATGAACATAGTCAGAAAACAACGTGACTGTTTTCCCATGTCTGGATGGTCAAAAATTACTGGCTACCTGGTTAAAAGAATAAGCTTGCAGCAAGAGCCTGAAAATTCAAGACAGTTCAACACCTCAGGGAGTTAGTTGTACAGGTTCCCCACCCCTGTCTCTCTCAGCCACTCATTTCCATTCCAAAGGGTTGTAAAAGCTTAAGGCCTTTTTCATTTTTTTTCATACAGAGGCTTTGTTTACATTCCAAAGAAGTTTCTCCCCCTTCTTAGGAGGGAGAGGGGCAGCTGTCCAGCTCCTCTACAAACTGAGACTCACAACTTCAGGCTGCTGTGCTGGGTGAAAATCCCACCTTTGCACACACAGCCCCTGCCCTCCTCCTGTTGCTCTGTGGGGAGCAAGGGTGAGGAAACAGTGCTGAGGGTACCAGGCCTCTGGTCCAGAAACCTTGAGGTTAGCATCAGGATAACCTAAATAAATACAAACATTATCAGTCATTATTTCTTCAACTGGGTTCTCTATCCCTTGCTCTCTGTCTTCTCTTTCTGGTACCTCTGTGATGCTGCTGTTGTTATGCTTCACATTGTCCCAAAGGCCCCTTAAACTATCCTCATTTAAACTTGTTTTTCTTTTTGGTGCTCTGGTTGAGTGTTTTCTGCTACCTTGTCTTCCAAATTGCTGATCCAGTCCTCTGTTTCATCCAACCTACTATTTATTCCTTCCAGTGTTTTCTTCATTTCAGATACTGTATTCTTCCAGAGTGGTCTTTTTTTATAGTTGCTGTGTCTTTTTTCCTGCTGTCGAGCATCCTTACAGCCATCACTTTGAACTCTGTGTCTGATGATTTGCTCGCCTCCATTTCATTTTGCTCTTCTTCTGGAGATTTCTCCTGTTCTTTCATTTGGGGCCTGTTTCTTCATCTCCCCATTTTGGATGCCTCTGTGTGCTTGTCTCTATGAATTAGGTAGATCTTCTATGGCTCTGAGTCTTTCTAGGGTGGCCTTACATTGTAGGTGTCCTGTCGAGCCTGCGGCATAGTCTCCTTGATCATCTGAGCTGGGTGCTCCAGAAATGTCCCTTGTGTGGGTTATGTGGGCCATCCTTCTGTAATTGAGTCTTGAATGCTGTTGGCCCACTCGTGCATGGGGCCAATCCTCAGGCTGACTGACTGTTTAAGCCAGGCCACAGCATGCGAACTGCTGTGCACGATGAAAAACACTTATGTACAAATAGAATAAGGGAATATATAATCGAATCCCTAGCCCAGTCAACCCATAGAATACTGAGTGTGGAACCATATATCTGGACACACAGAAACCGAAGCAAAGAAATTTTTTAAATTTTAATAATAAGATGTACCTCTCTACAATTTTAAGATTCATAGTAGCTGAAGAACAGACGAACAGTAAGTTTGGATACTTGCTGCATGGCTGTGATAATCAAGGCCAAACTAGGGAACAACTTCAGCTAATGGAAAATATAGACAGAGGTTTTAATCAGACGAAAGGGACTCCTAGTGCCGTTAATAATGGATGCTGAAACACAAAATATATGTCCTCTAGCAACCCCTCTAAATAGAACAGCGGACCAAAAATCATTTTTTTGCTTTAAGTTAATCCATATATGCACACTGCATTTGCCATTAAATTAATGACTTTTTACTCCTTGTTTATTATACCATGAAGCTCCGGGATCTACACACGTTTTTAATTGTCACTTGAGCATTGTAATTCAATTGGATGTACGATTAATTGTAAGACAAAGCCATTATTTCTTTCAAATAGTGAAATCATGAGCATGATGGGATTTTCTCTGGATAAATATGCTCAATTTGTTATCACATTTATTCTGATTTTTTTTGATCTGGGTCTATTTTTTCATTCCGATCGTTAAAAAGCTATTGAGTACTAACTGAAAATGTATTTTAAGAGACTTCAGAATTAGAAACCTACTCTTCCAGTTTTTTCTTCCAGGCCCCATTAACATTTCCTGCTTTCGCTGTATTTATGTTTTTAAATAATTTCATCTATGAAATTTCTGAGCTCTTTAATCTTAGAGTTTATCTGTTACCAAATCTCTGAAACTTTTAATTTTTTTTTTGCTTCTACTCTACTGAATTTTGTTTTTTAAGTAAAGGTTCCTATTGAATAACATCTCAACCTCCTTGAGCTTCACACGGATCAAAATTTGGGTCTGAATGTGGAAGGCGACTTTATCACTTGAAACACCTGGAGAGAAGTGAGGTGAGAAGGTTGTTCATAGTCCTGATACAGAGCTGAGTCTAGGGACCGGACTCCTTTGGCATGAGAATTGTGGCTTTGATTAAAATTTAAATAATCTACAACTCTGAACCCCAAAATATCTGGAGTGGCCTTTCAGCACTAATACCCTAATTGGGATGGATGCAAAATGAGTCAGAGAGAAGACATCATTCTGTGTCCTTATAAACACCTGAAAGTATGGGTCAAAGGTAAGTGATACACATTGAGTTTCTAAACCAAAACCCTCTCTTTAAAATAATAGAATATAAATGCTAAAGCTGGTAAGATGTTTTTAAAGCATAAACAATGGTATGTTTTTTGTTTGTTTGTTTGGTTTTTGGCAGATCACATTTGCAGGGGGTGACCCATAGATGAGGCAAGGGGCGGAGACAAAGACCTCATTCATCTTCATTGACATTATAAACAGCTATCAAGTTGACTATCTCTGTCCACAGGGGAAGAAGTGCTATATATATAACACCTAAACAGCACAACTAATAAAGTAGAATATGTTGACACCCTTCCCACAAACACAATGAATATGAACAATGTCTTCTCTAGTCCCATGGAGCATTCCAAAACTACTTTACCATATACTAGGTACAAAAAAAAGTTCCGTAAATTTTAAGTATTGAAAAAGAACATTTTCAGTGGGATAAAACTTGAAATTAAAAACAAGGTATGGGAGGCATGATTAAAAAGTGCTCAGACAAACATTTATCATCCTAAATGTTAATAAAGAAATAAAACTAATTAGGAAACTAAAAAATTAGTATAAAAAGAAAACAAAAGTAACAAATAAGTATAAAGGTAGGAATTCATGAAATAAAACATTTGAACCATTTTATTGAAATTAGTAAAAGTAAGGGAGGAGAACATAAATTCTAGAAAAATAAATTCTTCAGGCAAAATAATGGAAATATGAAAGAAAGTCTAAGAATCATAAAACATTGTTTTGTCACCTCTGTATAAATAAGTGCAATTACCTGAATAAAAAGGATAATTTTCTAGGGAAATATGGATTACAAAAGTGGCTTTGAAAAGGACAAGTCTAAACAGATGAATCACCGTAAAAGAAAAATCCAAAGTTACTAAAGAGCAGCAGAGAAAAGGAATAGTGTTCAAAGATCGTTTCTGGAAGGAAATAAAAATGCCATAAATAATACATAATATGTGTGCTATAAAATGATAATACACACAGAACCAAAACCACCACAAATCACTGAAACAGGTTTTATAAGTAAACTTTCAGGAAAAGAAGCCAACAATGTGTTAATGATATGCTGGGATAAAAAAAGGAAAGATGATTGAATGTTAGTAAATATATGAGTTCATCATATTCATAGAAAAAATAAAATTTAAGTGGTGGTTTATTTAAATGCTGAAAGTGTATATAACAAAATTTATCATTATTCTTGATAGAAACTTTTGAAAAGGAGAATAAATGGGCACTAACCTAGCATAATAAAATATATGTAAAAGATAGCAACACTCCCCCTGGAAGCAATAGCATGATGAAGGTATCTGTTATGGCCACTGTGTATTTGTTCTGGAGAAACTATGCCACAAAAGAGAAGAGAAAGAAATTGGTGATATAGAAACTCAAAAAAGAGTTAAATTTATCATTGCTTTGTTAAAGATTTTAGTTATTTTTATTTTATCTATCTTTAGAGGGTAAGGGAAGGAGAGAGGGAAATATCAATATATGGTTGCCTCTTGTGCGTCCCCTGCTGGGAACTGACTGGGAATCGAACCCCAATCCTTTGGTTCTCAGGCCCGCGCTCAATCCACTGAGCTACACCAGCCAGGGCTATTATTTTTTATATATATTTAATGTAAAATGAGCAAGGTCAATATGAAGAAAACAAAAATTCTATTAATAAAAAGGGACACTTAACAGATGGAAACCTATATTATGCCCTGAAATTTAAAAATAAAAACCTCACCATTACAAAAATTTTGGTGTTAAACAACCTGATAGCAAAAGTATCAAGAGAAGTTGAGGAGAACACTACAAAAAATATATTATAAAGCCATTAAAATCAATTTAGGTGTGGTACTGAATTATAACTAGTGTAGTAGACAAATTAAAATGAAAAGAAAAATACAGAAACAGTTCCAGATACACATACATATTTATTTGATAAATATGACTTTTCCTACTAGAAGCTTAAAGGTGTTCCAAAAAGAATAAGCATGGTCAAGATTAGAAATCTAGAAAAATATATTGGATTTATGCCTCACATTTTACAATTACTTCTAAATGAATTACACATTTAAATAATTTTTAAAGCAACCAAAAATATATTTTTAAAAATTATTGGAAAATATTTTCATAAACTCAAAGTTAAGGACATTTTAAGTATGATACAAAAATCCAAGAGTGTGAAAAAAGGCATTGATAATTTACATGAACATAGGTGACTTGTTATACAAAAGATTAAGATTTTGCACAGCCAAGTTCACTATCACCAAAGTTAGCTTGAAAAGCTCAGATATGTATTTGCAACTCACATCACAAAAGTCTGATATAAAAGGGTGTTTGATATTGCCCACAATAAGAAAAATAGGATAAAACTGAGATAGGTTCCTCTTATCAGAGTGGCAAAGACTGAATGGTTTGGTAACACGTGTTTAGAGAAGGGGGCGGGTAGCATCCCTGCGACTCAGCCTTGTGAAGGGCCATCCCACAGGATGTTTTTAAACTCCGAGGCCACACAGGACCTTTATCCGACAATTCCACTTTACGGACTCTATCAAGCATGCGCCCAAACATTCACAAAGTGACACGAGCAAAGTTGATTCTTTGCAACTGCGTTTCTAGCAGAACATGATCGAAACGCGTCAAACGTTCCTTAATGGGGAACTGGCCAAATTGTGTATGTGCACAATGGAATTGTGGGACACACAATAGAACAGTACAAAGCAATACAATGTAGAAACAGAAAAAGTTAGGAAAAATGGTAGGAATGGGAATGATATCTAAATGAAAATTTGGGAGATTTGATAAAAAGGACATGAGTTAGGAGGCCGACCTGAATTCTGCTAGAATTGGATGCATCCTGCTTTTTGTCAACATGAGAAACACATTTAAATATTTAGTGGATTCCTCTGTGTGTGTGTGTGTGTGTGTGTGTGTATTTTTCTCACTACAACCTTTTGTTTGCTTGGCTTCCCTTCCTACCCCAGTGATAAAACAAATGGCACAGAAAGATTTAACACACAAAAGAAGGGGAAAAAAAAAAGAAACTGTTTTCTGCCTTAATAGGTTTGTTAGTCTAGCATGGTTGCTATGAAGATAAAAGCAGCAAATGATTTTTCTAGCTTCTGTCTGCGGGATTATAGATTAACTGAAAAGTCAAACATTAAATAATATCTACACTATGTTTTCTTATAATTTTATAGAGAAAAAATATTTCCTGCTTTCCAACATGTCATTATTTTTTTTATCCGAAAGCAATAGTAAATGCATGCCATTGAAATTTAGTTTTTCTAGTAAAGATGTATTATAAAAAATATATAGTTCTAATTTGTTTGCTAGTTAAAATGAAAGCTTGATAGCACATTGCAGCCATTAGAAAAGTTACAGGAGCAATTTGTGGAAAATTAAAAAAAAAAGAACTCAGTCGGCATCTGAGTGAAAGAGCATTCTGTTGAATAAATGGTAACGGGAACCAGGACATTAGCTGCAAAGGTCTGAGAGTGAATGAGCACCTGCAGCTGTTCATATAAAACCCAATGGCCCAAATTGCAGATCAAAAACGGTATCAAAGTTTGTATGTTTCCTAGGGCTGCCGTAACAAAGTACTGCGGACTAGGTGGCTTATAACAAAGAACTTGGCTCATCTTTCTGAGGCCAGAAGTCAAACTGGCAGCCGGCAGGGCCTTGGCCCTTCTCAGTGCACGAGGGCAGAACCTGAGACGCGCCTCCTGCCTTGTCTCTAGTAGCGTCAGGCGCCCTTCACATGTAGATGGATGGTCGGTTTTTCCCTGTGTTTGTCTGCCTCTGTGTTCAAATTTCCTCCTTTTCATGAAGACAGCAGTGACCTTGGATGAGGGCCCACCCTAATGACCTCATTTTAACTTGAGAACTCTATAAACACCCAGTTTCCCAATAGAGTCACACTCTGCCGTAGTGGGTGCTAGGATTTTAACATCATTTGGGGGAACAGTTCAACCCGTAATAGTCTCCCTTCTGCTCCCTCACAGATTAGGTCCTTCCCACATGTAAAACACATTCACTCCATCTCAACATCCTGAACAGTCCTCTTCATTCCGTTATCACCCCTCGTCTAACTTACCAACATCATCAACTCTAAGTCTTAAACACCATCGTCTAAATCAGGGGTCACCAACCCCAGGGGGGTGGACCTGTTCCGGTCCACCTGTGGCCAGCCAGGAACTGGGCTGCGAGGGAAGCCTGCTTGATTGAGCTCTGCTTCCTGTCACCCTCCCCAGCCCCAGCCTGCATCCGTGGAAAAACCAGTCCCTGGTGACAGAAAGGCTGGGGACTGATGATTTGGGAATCAAGTCGTGTGGGTGAGAATCAGGATGTGATTCATTTTGAGGCAGATCGTTACATTTACTGGTAAAACTCACGAAGGGCAGGCACTCTGCCTGCTAGAAGAACGAAGTCCAAAGACCAAATACATAAATTAGCAAAGTCTGGGTGGCTGAAAACATTTTTCAAGTGCTTCAATAGTGAAATCAGAGCGACAATTCCAAGCCAAAACTCTAGCGATAAATACTTACCATCTTCTGGTTTTCCGAAGGCATTTTTTAGTGATTAGAAACAAGAAATTATCTGTATAGTAATCAATGTAAAAAATTTATCTATCTCAAACTCTTAACAGCATTCATTGAACCACTCTTCATAATACTCTGTCCAAGCTGTTGCAAACGTATACCCAACTGTCTTCAGGTTATTGTAGAGCAAATTCCCCCACCCTTTTCAAAAAGAATATATATGAATATCATGTATCACACTAGAGTTTGCTGGAGTATAATTCAATAAGTGTCTTTCTAATGTGTCTTAAGTAAGACGTTATTCTTCCATGAATGATATATTTTTTCGGTCCTACATGCGTTAGAATTAAAGAATGTTGGTATCACACACACAATCCCATGCTCAACTTATAAATGCTCTTGCTGGAGCCAATGTTGCTCCATCGGTGATGAGGGTAATAAAGAGGGGTACACTCTGGGTCCCTCGTTTGCCTTCATATAAGGGAGAGACAGTAGACGGTAGCATGATAATGTCACAGATGTGGGAGGAGTTCAAAGGGAGAGACTTATACAAACGGACCATGAGCAGACCATCTACAGCAACAAAACTCTGACCACGAGTTTAGCCCAGAATGGTCAGGACCTGATGCTAGCCTTGGACTCTCTAATTATTTTAACCCTCCCTTCCAACTCAGGACAAACCAGAGAAAGTCCAAAATGCTTCCCAAACCAATCATATAAGACATGCTCTTCCTAGGTAGCCCACCTCCACCTTCCCCCTGCCAACAACGTTCAGCCAGAGCACATCCCACCTCTTCCTTCTTTTCACTAAACTTTCTTCTTCCTCTGCCTACTTTGAATCTCTGCCAAATGCAAGTGCTGTGGCTGACTTCTATGCTATAGCGGTCTCTGAATAAATAGCTTCTGCCTGTCCTCATGTGGGTGGTCTTCATTTATTTTCATAGAACACTTAACCCTAAAGGCAGAGGCAAATGGCTCAGATGAAAATCCAGACCTGGGGTAGTTGATTCCTGAGTGCAGCAGAACAGAGCCACTCAGCCAGCAGGGGAGCGGTGCTCTCTAAACTAGCTCCATTGTGTTCCTCTTGTGTGCCTGGTTGTAAAGCTAGAGAATCCTTATTTTCCTGTATTTTCTAGAAAGAACATACTGAAAAAGCAATTAGAAACATTTTAAAGGTACAGAGGGTACCAATTAGTATTCACTTGTCAATGTGCTGTTTGGAAGATGAAGAATGATTATGGTTGAGGTCTGGCAGGCTAAATCATGTTAGTGCTGAAAATCCCCATGGTCCACAGTAACTCCATAAATTTCCAAAGGCCCACAGCAGCCAAAATGCCACCTTTCAGAACTACATTCTTAAGTGAACCCTAAATTATTTTTAAAAGGTGCGTGGCCTTTATTTAAACTAATCAGAGTCATGTATCATGTTTATGCATTACAGACTCTCTGAGCTCAATGCACAAGCAAACGTAACCTATACCTAGAAATACACTGTGAGGTAGGAAATGCCAGGCCGATGGCATTTTATTAGGAGTGAAAAACTGGGTCACACAGCAAATTTCCATCTTTTATGCTCAAGTTTGTACATGCACTTTCCCACGGAAAGAAACTTACTACTTTAAGTGGGTTGCATCTTTTTTCAGGAGTCAAAAAAAAAGTTATTAGTGACTCAGTAATTGATCACATGAACCATTACATCAGAATACACTAAAGAGAATGAACTTAAGGTAAAATAGCTAAAACCATACCAACAGAATATTTGGGTAAAAGATACGTAGGAGGTTCTTTCTGCCTTGTCACCTCAAGGTGTATATCTCTTGCTTGTCTGCCTTCTTTTAATAGAGCTTAATTTCCTTCTGAATCAAGACAGTGTCTTATCAGTGCTTAAGTATCCCAGCACTTTGCTGCCAGAATAAAACATGGTAGGTGCTTAATATGTGTGGAATGATGATAAATGAACGAATGACAAGGTTATTGTTTTCACTTCATCCCTTGGCACGGACTGTAATTTCCGGCAGCAGATATCAGGAATGCCCGAAAGGACAGAAGAGCACGGCTCTGGAATTTGGTCAAAGCTGAGGTGCTAGTCCAGGGAATGTTTGCTTTGAAACTTTAAGTGAATTAACTACAAAGAGGTTAACTTTTGTCTCAAGTTTCTAGTTCATATAGTGAGAGTCAAACTCACAGTCAAGCAAGGCAGAGAGGGTGTTCCACGTGAATTTCACCAACAGGCACTAAAATGTTTAATTCCAATTCAAAAGAGGCAGGAAATGCTACACCATGGGAGAAAAAAGAGGTCGGCTTAAATTTGTGATGGAAATTCTGCAATAATTACAATGGAAAGATATAGGACATTGTACATCTCCGAAGAGTTTAAGGGGCCCCAGAGCAAAGATTGTACATATTAAACCTATTGGTCGATACTCTTGCCTTGCTGATGGGTTCAAGGTCTTTGGGAAAACATTGCTGGGTGTTAGACTCTGTTTATGAACAGATGTTTAAAAGCACTTTAGTGAGGAAACAGGGGGTGATTCATGCACTGGGTAACAGTTGGACACTAATAATAACAAAGATATCTTCTACTTCTGTGATGGTTTCGTTCTTTGAGACGACAGGACGATTCTCAATTCGGCTCTGCCATGAGTTAGGGCCACTGAGCACGTACTGAGCCTCATCTTCCTCCTCCTTCTAAAAGACAGGGTAAAACTAGCCTATTTCTAAAATATGTTCTTGCTCTAAAATTGTAAATAATTTGAGAAATATAACTTTATAAAAGGATAGAAAACATTGCTTCTTATATCTAAGTTTTCTTAATGCTGTGTCATTATAGCAGGGGCATTGTATTTAGTTCTAGGTTATATTGCTCCTTAATAAAAAATGCAATAATAAATAACACTGTTCAACAATGATTTGTGTTAGATTCTTGTTAGTCCCTGCTCCTATACCAAACACAGGGGCAGCTACTTTTTAACAAGCTGAACTTTGCAGTCTCAGTTCCATTTGGCTGTAGGATTAGAAACCTCATTTCTGCACTATTATTTTAGATCCAATAGTTAATTTCTATAAATAATAAAAAGTGTTCACCTAGAAGTTATTATTCTCTCTGAATAATAGAAATGTTACAAACATCTTATGTGGAAGAATCCTCATTTGATTAAGACTTCTTTTGTACTCTAGATATTTCCCCAAATACTCTGTAAAATCAGATTTATATTAAACAGGTACTTTAAATACATAATGGCAACTTTTATTTGGAAGAACCTACAATAATAAATAGATAAGAATTACCCTAAATTCTGACTATGATATAAAAATATGGAAACTTAGAGGGGAAGAAAGTGACCTGGCTGCTTTGTGAATATTATCTTAGAGGCACAGAATCATAGAATTTTAAAGATGAAAGTAACTTTTGAAATTACATAGCCCCAAATCCTACTTCACAGAAGATAACACTGAGCTTGTGGCTGCTTTACTGAACGACCAAGGAGAGAGGGAACCTGGACTGCAGGGGACGGGCGGGGCCTCCACGGGGCCTCAGGTCCTCAGGGGGCCTTCACCGAGAGCTCCAGAAACCCCGCAGTGGTGCCAGAGCTGAAGTCAGTCAGGGTCACAGGAACTAAACTGACTCTAGTTAAACAGGCTAAACTAACTTTTAAGACACTGACACCATAAGCAAAAGGCCGAGATATTCATTTGACCTAAAGATGTTTAACGATGAAGGAAGTAGGAAAATAACACTGGTTGATCTGTATACATTTTTAAAATATGCCATAAACGGTGCTCATTGAGAATTAATGCCACAGCAAAGGATCTTAGTGGCTGGTGTCATTGAACTACAGGAAGATCTGTCTGTCCTAAAGGAAAATAACGTGAATCCACTACAAGCCCTGCTGTAACCCTCCAACAAAACTGTTGCTGTAAAGGTCACCAACAATCTCCACAGGGGTACATGCAATAGTCAATTCTCAGTCCTTATTTTCTGGATGTATCTGTAGCAAACGATAGCCGATTACATCTCCTTCTTAAAATATTCTTTTCCAACACCATTTGCCTGGTCTTCTGAACTCACAGGCAGCCCCAGCTCTTGCTCCGTTGTTGTTTCCTCCGTTTGTCTCTGATCTCAATGCTCTGATTGCAGGTTAGTCCTTGAATCTCTTCCCTCCAGCATCTACATTCCTCTCGCACGGCAGTGCTTCCCTAAGGGTGGTCCTCAGACCAGCAGCATAAGCAGGACCTAATTCTTCATAAATGAAGATGCACAAGTGGTCCATGGAGCATAAGATGCTCCGCGTCATTCATTACAAGAACAGCGCAGGGGGAAACCACAGTGGGGAACCGTTACATACCCATTAGAAAAGCTGAAATTGCAAGGTGACCATGCCTACTGCCTGTAACGATATGGAGCAACTGGAATTTCTCCTACACTGCCAGTGGGAAGGTAAATGGTGCAGCCATTTCAGAAAACAGTTTGGCAGTTTCTTGAACAGTTCAACATACAATTTCTATATGTGTTTAGCTTTTTCATGGCAAGGAAACGAAAAGTTTATGTCCACATAAGACTTAAATCTTTCACTCATCTCCATAAAACCTGCCCTGCCTGCCTTGTGTAAAACGGCAGTTCTCCCCCTTCTGTGCGGTCCGTCTGCTGCACCCGTCTTACTTTATTTTACCTAGAGATGACCTCCTTAGAACATTTTAAATGTATGTCTCCTTCCTAACTTTATAGGAATATAAACTTTAGGAGTATAGGGACTTTTTTTTTCTGTTTTATTTATTCCTACATCTCCCGAATCTAGAACAGTGTCTGGCATCAGTGCTGATATCTGTTGAATGAATAAATGTCTGTCAAGAAGTATCTGAGGAATCATGCATCCTGAACCCGATAGCAAAAAACTGACAATTTATTACTTTTTAGGCTCCCCATTTCTGTTTCTTTATTACACTGTTGCGTGTAACCTAACCCATCAGATTCTAGCCTTCTTTGTGATAATCCTCCTCTCGTTATGATCTCTGTGGACAACCTGTTAGTCGTGTTGATTATTATTGAGGTGATAAGGCAGTAGTAACCCTCATCATAATAGGTAACACTTATTAAGGGCTTACTCTGTATGAAACACGACATTAATGCTTTATAAATATTTTATCTTTTAATCCTTCTAACAACCCTGTAAGGTAAGTGTTAGGCTTCTCAACACCCCACAGGTGAGGAAGCTGAGGGCTGGGTGCTAAGTAACTAGTGCAATGTCAAACTGGTAGTAGTTACACCTGAACTGTGAACTCAGGCCCATATTCTCCAACTAACTACTGACCCTGCTGGATTTCTACTTACATATAGTCACAGCAATTAGATGTTGTTTTTACACATTTAATTTTCATAAAGCAACCTAATTTCTACGATCATGGAGAAGGAGATATGTTGAAGGCTGTTACTGTATCCTTTGGTAGGACTAAATGCCCAGAGAGGTACATGAAGTCTCCGAGGTCACACAGCCACCTGACGACCAGTCCAGGATGGGAGTCTTGTGGATCCTAAGAACATCTCCTACCTCTGCTCCCACAATATCACAGTGGACATAAATCATAATTTATCCAGCAAATTATAGGTTTGTGGCTATTTGCCAGATGGCTAGTTAACCACTTTTGGCAAAAGACTTGTGAATAAGTCTCAGTCATTCCCAGGAAAACAGAACCACACTCAATTTACTAGTGAGTGCCTTGAGAAAAATGGGGTAGTTTAACAAGTCAGATTTAAATCTGAAATGCTCAGCAGTGATTTCCTTCTTCACTTACATATATAATCCTACTAGAATGCTGAGAAAATATAAATGGCATTAGTATTTGACATTTTAGAGAACTAGAATGGGTTTGAGGTAAATGAGAGGAATTCTGGTTACTGCCTTCAGTCAGGGGCTATGCCTGAGATCAGGCTAGTTGAATAATAAGAATGTTTAGAAAAGGGAATAAATGGAGATGATGGGACAGAAAGGGTAGATCCCACTTTCTTTTATCTTAACTAATCCAAGAATCTAGAAAAATTCGATATCTCTAAAATGTTTACATTGTGACTTGTGAATTATCAGAACATTTCAATAGCTGCTCTGGCCATTTGGCCTCATCTTTATACAGTAGATATTTTTCTAGTGTATTGCTAGAGGCAACGATACAAAATTCAGTTGAATTTAGTGAAACAAAGTTTTATTAGTTTTCAAGTCCCCATAACAACTGTGCAAAGTATTGAAAGACATACAAATATGAGAAAAACCCAGTTACTGTGCTCAAAGAGACTATTTGCTAGTACAGAAATAAAGGTGTTGGTAGAGTCACCATTATTATGAGAAGTTAATGGACAGTCAAGTAGATATTCCTGTGATAGTTAAACCAGGACTAACACTCAGGGAGATTTCAAGATGTGAATATAAATTAGGAAAGATCTGTCTAGACGTAATACTGGGGAGGGACAAGATAAATTAGTCACCGAGAACTCAACAGAGCCACGAAGAGGAAGCAGAATGGGAAAGGCACTAGTTGTGTTTTAAGGTTATAAAGTTAAAGCATAAGAAGAAAATTAGAAAGCACGTTAAATGGTGCAGAATGAAGATGGGGTTAGTGGTGAATTAGAATAGTTATCCATGTTCAGTCTGCTGACATTACATCTGGGAGAACACTGGCTTACATTAAGGCATCAACTTTCAGGGAACCGTCAACGAAGTTTGATGATGGAAAATGAAGTAAGCTCTATAATCAAGAACTCTCTGAACTTTAAACCAAATAAAAGGAACCATTTGGCCCATATTGATTTGTTTTGTTAAGAAAGACCAGGTGAACATGTTATATGTTTTTAAAAAGCCCTTATCATTAAGTTAGCAATGACACAAGAGCCACAATGGTGAGTACATGATTGGAATGAGTCAGGGCAGCAGCAGTTTAATTCATTTGGCTAGCAGAAGCAAGGAAAGTGGTATTTAGTTCTTAAAAGAATAAGTACAGTAGTTTAAAACATGTATCCCAGTTGTAGGTTATAATTGTGGCTGCTCTTTAATCTATAAACTTAAAAGGTGAAGTAGTCTTAGTTGTGCCATTTTGCTTACCTTTCATCTTCTGATCCTTGGTGTCGATCACAGAGGATTTGGGAAATGAAAGAGCTCTATACTCTTCAGGCGTTGTTTTAACCGCCTGTCAAATGCAAAGGCTGAGTGGTAAGAACGAGAAAGGAGATTCGATTAAATTCAAGCTGCACAATCAATGAGCCTAAGAACAGTTGATTTTGTCAATTTTGTAAAAATTAAAAACAGAGTACATTTGAAGGTATTTTAAAGAGGCAAGTAAAAGTGCAATGATAACTTAAACAGAAAGACACTTCTAAGGAGAAGGCTTAAAAGGTGTTGAGAGAATTTCTATTGAAGTAATACAATCTTACGTGAAATCTTACATGGTGTTTGCTTTGAAAACGTGCTCTCTCAGCTGCTGAAAAGAATAATGAACAGCAGGAGCCATTTTAGTGTATCACCCGAGGAAAGAAAACTTTTTAATAGTTGGACTTGGCAACATCCTGTGACAGGATCTCATACTAATCTTGGGTCTTCCACTACTGATTCAACCTAAGTCTCCTCTCTGATCTTCTCCAAGGTTCTAGAATTAAACCTGAAAATGTGATTCCCGCCCTGTCCATGTTTCCCACCTTTACAACAGTGTCTTCAACTGCCTCCTCCTTTCCACTCCCAGAGTCACCGGTGTGTCACAGCTTTTGACTTGATTCTCACACTATTGCGGTCTACTGAGTTTCTCTCCTTCTTAGCTTTAGCAGGTTTACTTTAGCACCACAGGTCAAGTTCACTGGAAGAAGAGATAGAGTTTAGGGACAAGATCTTTACAGGAACCAACACCTGTGACAGTAAGGGGGAGGAAGCAGATTTGGAGAGGAAGGGAAACTATGATACAGCCCCAGAAAGCCTCACCTGACTGTACATAGCTCTCCACAGGGTTGGCTCTAAGAGTGCCCGCACGGGGCTTCTACTCCCCAAACCCCGCCTCCCACTCCCTGAAGATCCGTGGAAAACCCCAGCATAGGGGGCAGGGAGGAGGCTCTCTGTGCTGACCAGACCTCGAAAAGGCTGACAGCTGAAAACTGGGGAGACCACAGTCTCCACACCTGGGCGACATTCTTGCCTGACACGTCAGCCATATTACTTTATTAAAAAATATATTTAAAACATTTGGCAGTTTCAAGAACATGAATTTTGGAGACAGAAAGACAAGTATTTGAGTTGGCAAATCTTCCAGTTAGTAGATGAAAATTTCTGGGTGAAATATTTAGTTTCTCCAGGACTCCTCCTAGTCACATCTCAAAAGATGATCGCACACACTTATTTGGGTTGTTATGAGGACTTAATGAGACCAGGAATGCAGATTTCTTAGAATAGTGCTAAGACATAGTAGGAATTAAATCAATGCCCCCACCCTCTTTGGCTATAGTAACTCAGTGCATATTGTTGTCTAGTCTCTTTTGCTCAAAATATTATAATCTCATCTCTTTCGTGATATTGCCTTTTCCTGCTTCTTCTACAACTTCAGTGACATTCTTCTCTATTACCTTTTTGCCTCCAAGCTTTATTGAGCTGTAATTGACATACAACATTGTATAAACTTAAGGCATACAATGTGATGATTTGATACATTTATGCATTGTAAGATGATTGCCTGCTTTTCGCTTCTTAATTATTCATGTCTGTGCTTAAGTGTATATTTCAATTCTCCTGCTGGCAGAAAGTCTCCATTTCAGGCTCAGCTTCTTAAACTTTTACCAGTGCAATGGGAGCTACATGTTGAAAATTCAAAGAACTTTATTCTTGATGATACCGTTTGAAACAAGTGTTGCTTCAGAAAACTACAATATGCTCTTATCTAGAGGCAAGCCCAGGGAGGTCTTTTTTATGCATTAATTTTCTCCTCCTCCTGTCTTTTGATCTGCAAGATAAACTGGCTTTAGAATACCTAAATCAGGTTATCAGTTGCCACAAACCACTATTTAAAATATCAGGTATTTTTCTAGGCTGCAAATGATGCTCACAAATGTTTCTTGGTTAATGACTGTCCAGTGCGTCTCTAATGAACTCCTTATGTATAAATGTTGTGATCTTTATGCATTTTAATCTAAACATGTCTTCTCAGTATTTCCTATCTATTTGATGGCAACCAATTGTCTGCATTCTTAGAACTATGTCCATCACATCAACTACTCTATACAAATGGATTTGACCTCCTGAACGCCAAGAGATTCCTGCTTTCTGTTCAGTCCCACATCATCACACACTGGCTGCCGTACTCGAAAGGATGACCTAGATGGTTTCTCAGACTCACCGTGACTATACTCCCATTCCTGTTTCCCCGTATCCAGGCCAATGACTCTGTGTATCTACTGTGTAACACTGAGGACCTCTCTGGCTCTTCGGTTCCACCCTTCAAAACCGATCCTGTCTAGAATCATCCAAATCTTCTTCAGGCTGCTCATTTTCTAACATCATCTCCCCAGCTCACTCCATAAATCATCCGTGATCTTGTCCAAGGATTTACTCTGCTGTTTACCCTATTAAAATTCCCTTTCACCTTCTGTCTATTTATCAATTTCCTTCCAAGCCCAAGAACTCACTGCCAGTTCTTCCTCCCATGTGATATTTCACTGATGGCTCAGCCCACATGATCTCTGTGCTTTTTGTATTAAGCATTTACTGAGAATTTATATCTGTTTACATGCAATTAACATGCTTTTATATGTCATTATTATCAAGTGCTCTACATCAGTAGTCTTGTGATTATAGCAGCATTTAATGTATATATAGATAATATCTTATTTGTTTTATATATCCATTTTATCAACTAACATCTAAACATCTTATGAATAGCCAGTATTTCTCACATTTCTCTTAACCAAAGAGACTTGACTTTATTGTTAGCATTAAATATACAGAAGGTGCTTAAACACTTGAGTCTGTTGGGTTTTCAGTACATCCCAAGATATCCATGAGCATTTTTGGTACAATTAATTAAATGATACCACTTACACAATGCTTTTAATCACGACATGAGGGAACACACTTTCTTTTATTCTTTTTCTGACAATAAATGTGTATGTATAAGCATCTCCTGAACAGTGTGTGCTGTTGGGAATTAGCATACCATTTCCTGTTTGAAAGGGTCCTTACAGTCTAACCTTCACTATTTATGTAAGACAGTGGCTCTCAGATGTTAGCACGCATTTACAATCACTCAGAAGCTTGATGTAGCACAGAATGCTGGGCCCACCTGGGAGTTTCTGATTCAGTAAGTCTGGGACCAGGCTTGAGAATTCACAAGGCTGACAAGTTCACAAATGACACCGCCACCAGCGCCACTGCTGCCGGGACCGCACTTTAAGAGCCAGTGATCTAAGAAATGAGAAACCCAGGTACAGGACCACATTTTTTTTTATCACCGAAGGGTGTCAAAAAGGAATTTGGGAAAAATGCCAACACAAAAATGCCACAAGTAGAACAGATTTTCAAGAAAGAACAGTGCTCTCCTGTATTAAAATTTTACAACTATTAATTTTGGGATCTGTTTGCAGCCTATCCACCTACAACCAGCTAAAGGTCAGCTATGACTAAGTCTATGTGTTGTTATAGTCAACATTTTAAAATAAGTGAATGAAGAGTTTCTATGATACTATTTTCAAATAATTGTGTTTTTGGTTAAAATGTTTTCCAGCTTTACACACTTGATATAGAGAGTGCTAAAAGAAAACAACTATTATTTACTTGACCTCTGTTCATAATTTAAATAGCAATATTTTCTTTTTGGGGGGTAGTGCATATGTGTTCTACATGCACTTCACTTATTTCAGAGTATATATATACACACACATACATATACACAAAAACACATTTTAAACAGGCACACACACATATTCATTGGTGCAATTGATAGAAGGGAGCGTAGTATTTGGGTTAAGACTAGCTAGACCTCCGACCTCTGAGATCTGAACCTGAACTCTAGCATACTGGCTGTAAGATGTTGAACAAGTTATTTCACCTTTCTCAGCTTCCATTTCTTCATCAAGAAAGTGCAGATAACAGTACCTTCTTCAAAGTCTTACAAGAAATAGACAAGGTAATGTATGTAAAGTACTTAGCAAGTATCTTAAATATAAATGGCATCTGAAAAATGATCACTACAGTTATTATTTATATTATATTATATTATATTATATTATATTATAATGCTAATGCTTGCATTATTATTATTAATAATACAACAAAACAAGCAAGCAAAATATAACCACAGACACTGACATAGAGAACAGGCTGACAGTGACCAGAGGGGACAGGGGAGGGAATTTCAGGGGAAAAGGGGGAGGGTTTATAGGAACAAGTATAAAGGACACAGGGACAAAAACTAGGGGGGATGGAAATGGGAGGGAAGGGGAGAACTGGGTGGGTGGGCTGGGATGGGAGTAAAAGACAGAAAACTGTACTTGAACAACAATTGAAATGAAAAAATAAAAAATAATAATAATAAACAGTACTATAGAAGGTACTTAGTAAATGCTTGGTGAGTAGAGAACAGAATAATTCATCTTACTGGAACCTTAAAAATACACCACATTCAAGTCAAATAGATGAGACTTATACCCCTGAAATATTAACACACATCAATAAGCTAAAAAAAATAAAGCCAATTTCTTGACAGGACAATCACAGACACATGTTTGTGATGGTCATTTTTCATGTTTCTGTCCACATTTATATTTTATATGCATTTGTATTTAGTCACACATAGTATGATGTTTCTTCACAGGGCAGGGCTCAGTGAGTACTGACCGATTACCGACAAACAACTTGGAACATAGAAAGAATAGTTTCTGTTGTGTTATCTTTCAGCTCGTTCTACGCATTTGCAAAGCATGTTATATTGTCATCCTCTGAACATGTACATTTCCTGACTGGATTTCTTTGTTCTCGGGCAGAAACCAAAGTACTAACCTGGTGGAAACAGTTGGGGGACAATCACCCCACACCATGGACAACCTAAATCCTGATTAGTATTTTCATACCTGTGTTTATTCCACTACCACACACTTCCGGTTAACAGAGGGAAGACAGCACGGCTGAGTTTTTAAAGGTGCCGTCATGAATAGCAGTAGTCTGAAGGCCAGTACTGAGGGTCCCTTTGAGATAATGACAAGATTACATTGGA
>PVKM010022342.1:0-21907 GCA_004027735.1 Carollia perspicillata
TGACGAGGGACATGAAGCCCGAGGACACAGGCCCAGAGAGTCGGTGCTGGTTTTTCCTTCCTAGGCAAAGGTATTTTCTGGGTTTTGGAAAAGTATCAACCAAGCTGTAAATGCACACTTGTGAAAGAACAGGCAGCGATGTTACCGTGTGCAGAGCGCTGTTACAGAGCCGTGGGTGGGCTACGGGACAGAAGAGGCCTCGTGGGCTCCCTGTGAGTTGGATGAATGGGGCAGATGACGGAGGACAAGAGAGGAGAGCTGTCACTCTCTCCCATGCAGAGCCGGTCTGAAGGCTTTCATCTGGAGAGCTTTAAAAAGCTTATAAATGTTATAAATTTTCTGTTGAAATTTACGAAAAAATCCCACTATTTTGTCGCATTGAAAGCGTGTGTACATACATTGTTTTCTAAGTTCATAAAGCTATTCTTCACCTACGAGATGAGATGAGAGTGCCTACCTTCCAGGAGGGCAGTTCTGACACAAAAGCAGGACACTGTTTGTACACGACTGGGCCCTCTGCCTGACCTAGAGCAGGCTTGCAGCCCACGGTGGCTGCTGCTGTTGCGACTGGTGCCGTGACTGCTGGGACTCCTGTGCAGAGATCAGCACTCTGGTTGGCGCCTGGGGGTGCGAGGAGAGGGGCGCAGGGCTGGCGGAGGGAGGAGGTAGACTGTTACCGGGTTGGCCAAAAAGTCTGCATGCTGTAAAATAAAAGACACATTTTCCATTGTCTCAGTAACGTGATTGATGTGGATATTTTGAGTATGCCGGCTATCTCCTGCATGGTAATAATGTTGACTGTTCTCAGTTAATGTCTGGATTTGATCGCTATCCACTTCATCTGGTCTACCCGACTGTGGGGCATCGTCCAGCGAGAAGTCTCCAGCACGAAACTTTGCAAACCACTTTTGACACATTCGATCAGTCACAGCTCCTTCTCCATACACTGCACAAAACTTTTCTTGTGTTCAGTTGTGTTTTCACCTTTCTTGAAAGAATAAAGCATAATATGCCAAAAATGTTGCACATTTTCTTCCACCTTCAATATTAAAATGGCCACACAAAAATTCACCAATTTTAGTAAGTTCTTTCAAATGCACTCTGATATGACAGCTGTCACAGTACAATCTAACAACATTGTTTCGAATGAAGTTAAGACAACTGAACACTACGCAGAGCCATAGGAAAAAACCAAAAGAACTTTCTGGCCAACACAGTGCTAGTCCCAACAAAGGCCTCAGTCAGTCCCACAGAGCTCTGGACTAGGTCGGCTCCTCAGAATTGTCTACTGCCCAGGCAAGGAGGCTGGGAAGAAATTGCAGGGTGCATCACAGACCTTACCCCAACTGCTAAGTAAGGAGATGCTTCAGAGGGCATCTAAGACTTGTCCACAGCCACAGTAAGTACACAGCAGCCTAGGAATGGGCATTAAGTCTACTGACCCCGACCCAGTCCTCGTCGGAGGCCCAGGACCGTCTGGACCATTTGGCATTTCTATCCTTATTGTGCCAGCCACTCCTCTGCCTCCTCTGAGCCCACACAGAACAAGGAGCTGCTGCTCAGTGTAGTTCCCGCGTCCTTTCCTGAGACCAGGCTGGTGAGTAGGTTCAAGAAGAAGAAAAAACTATTACAGAAATGGAGTTTTTCTAATTATGCTTATAAAAGTTCTCACAGTCTCACCTGTTTCCCTTCATTTGAAAAACACACACACACACACACCACAGACCTTGAAAGGGTCTGTTTCAGCGAGGCCTTGGGCCATAAACCTATCAAATTAAAATCTAGGGGTGAGGCCTTGTAATCTGCCCTCTCTGCAAGCACCTTGATGAGGTCACGCACACCGAAGACTGCAAACCACTACTATACATTAACCACATCACTGGTCCAAAGTTATCATCTCGTGCTTTCTTGGTGCCTTTAAACTGACTCTAAAAGCAATTAGTAGAATCAAAGAATTCTCAAGTTAAAAGGCACCTTGGAAAGTATTAAGTCTCCATTTTTGAAAAAAAAAAAAAAACAGAGCCAGAGCAGAAAGGCGCCTCATCCAGGGTGAACGGAAGGGGCTGATGGCCACCGTCGGGCTCCCGCTCGGGGTCCAGCCTTCTCACTGCTCTGAAAGCTTCGAGGGGGAGTTTCAAGCCACTTTCTCAGCAATGAAGGCAATAAATTTTTTTTAACAAATGTGCCAGGACTACTCTCAATAACATTATAATGTGAAACATTTATTTGTATTAGTTATCAATACCCCCATTGCCTATAATGATTCCCAATTTATGTGTCTTTGGAGTAAACACACGGGAAACCTACTTATCTGAATGTGGTTTACCCACTGGGAAGAGAAGACTCAAAAGCCATTCATTCCAAAAGGAACAGTACTTCCTTTTACAGCTTCTTTGGACTGGACCTTAAAAATCTGATTTATTTTTATTCGGAAGTGAGCTTGGGCTTCCAAATCTGTTCCTTAGCGGAGGAGGGGGCAAAAGTGGGGATCTCTGCACTTCAGAGTATGACATTTCAATTTTTTGACATTGCTCAAACTTTGATTAATAGCAATCATAGTAGTGACAACGCTGAGGATGATGGAAAAACCAACCTACGGGGTCCCCTTGTTTAGTCCCCGCACTCCGTGACTCAAATAAGGATAAAATATGAAAGATGGGGCTGCTTCTGTTGGCATCTGTGGTCCTCCAGGTCCCCAAATGGTGTGTTGTTAATTCCATTTATAGCAAATTGAAGGCATAAATAAACTCTTAATTTGGGCGTCTGTGAAAATATGACAGGCTGGCATGCCAGCGTAGCCAAAAATCTGCTTTAACTGGTTCCTGCCCATTAATTCCATTAAAAGTTGCTAGACTGAGAGGCCAGCTCAGAGCCAAGTACAGAGGGCTTCTCGGCTGGTTTAGGGAGGCAATGTGGGATGGTGGGGCACCACACACAAGAAATCAAGAGGATCAAGGCTCCACCTCTGGCTTCCACCAACACATGATAGGTTTAGAAAACATTTTTTCTCTCCTGGTGCCTGCCTTCAACAGTCTGTCTACTGCTGGGTGACTTTCACCCTTGAGCTTTCTCAGCTGGAGTCATTCATAACGACTAAGGCTTGAGAAACTCCACAAAATAACATGAACCACACATCTGCCTCCAGGACAGCCTGCCATCTCATCATCCCAGGGGTAAGGGAAAGAGCGAATTGCCTGTTTAATTTAAAAACGAAAGAGGCCTTAGCAGTGATATAGCCATAGCCATGGACTCAGAATACAGAAACCAAGGGACAGGTCACCTCTGACACTCAGTGGTCACTTAGTGGCCACAAGCTCTTACTCCTGCCAGGATCAGTCTAGACTGGAGTCAGCTGAATATTACGATTTAACGTAAAGTTCCTCAATAACAACTCAAGTCATAAATAGCTTCTCTCTTGCCACCAAAAGTATTTCCATTGAGAAATGTACTGGATTCAAAATAGATGCTTCCGAGGAAGCAGAAAAGGACCAGCAGTCATTCACATGTCAGCACAGACTTCAGAGGACCCCCGTTAACAACCCGAGTTCTCTGTGTGTCCTCATAGGCATTAACCCCGGCTAATTGAAGGGAGAAAGTGGAATTTAACCAGAGGATTGGCGGGAACTCACAGACTTGAAGGACAAGCCAATTAAGCCAGAAGTGAAGAGCACTGGCCTCAGGGCTGCTCAGTGTCCATCCCCAAGAGAGGGAGCCTGAGTGATTGGCATCAGCTGTCACCTGCCCACTGCCCACGCCTACCCCCGGCCCAGGGCAGGGACCTCGGTCAGCAGCCTCTGCAGACTGCAGGGAGCCAAGGGGAAAGTAGTGCCCCACAGGGAAGAGCGCTGGGCAGGCAGAGGCAGCATGCCCCAACCCCACCGGTGCAAGTGTCAGTACACATGTGTGTTTACTTGTGGGGATTTTTCCAACTGCGCATGCCCTGCATTTTCATAGTAGAAAGTGTGATACAAGGACTTCTGATGAGTCTACGGAGAGAGATGACTTCTCACCTCATGGAAGGGAGAGGGAAAGGTAACACAATAAACACATCCTGGAGCTAGGTCCCCTAGAAACGAAAATGTTCACACTTATAGAAAAAGAAGAGGAATATCCATCCAAGCTACTTATAAATGTCCTTAGCTCCTGCCTCCAAATTACTCCTTGACTTGCTTAGAAAATGAAATAAATGCTATTAACTAACCCTTTTCTTGCTGTAGGATGCATGACATAATCTAATCAGACGTTAGACTCACCAAAGGGAGAGTGTGTCTTCTGTACCAAGGCAAACATCTTCCAAGAAATCTCGAGGAAAAAATATAACATATATGAAAGAGCTCTAAAAACTACAAACCAGTATCACAACCAGAAGTTTAAGATCCTGTTCTTCTGCTTTGTTATATAACATTATTTCGAGTAACACCAGGAAGAGAGCACGGAGTAGTTCCTGCAGCAGTGGCTGAGGAAACACACAGTCCCGCGGCCACACTCTGTGCCGCCCCCTGCTGGTGGGGCACTCACAGAGGGCAGACCCAGCAAGGCTCTGAGCACAGGCTGCTGTAACTGACGCGACACGGAGAGGAGTCACCCCCATCCCACGTCTGTATCCAAGCTCCTAAAAACATTAGTAGAATAGAGAAATAGGATAGAAACACTAGAGATACAAATTACACAATGGTTCAGTATGTACCCACTTTGTTCCAATAGATAATAACTTACTGCATTAGGGTTTCTGAGGATAACTAAGAAATATTTTATTCCTTGACTTTAGGGAAGTTTTTTTTTTCTTTTTAATCCTCACCTGAGGACATGCTTATTGATTTTTCAGAGAGGAGAAGGGAGAGAGAAAGGGAGAGAAACATCAGTGTGGGAGAGGAACATCGACCGTACACGCCCCAACCAGGGACCGAACCCACGACCACGGCTTGCGTCCTGACCAGGAATGGGCCCGGCGACCTTCTAGTTTGTGGGACGATGGCCAACCAACTGGACCACTTGGGTCACAGTGACTACAGGAAAGTTTTAATCTACCTGGAGTTTAAGTATAAACTCATTAATCAGTGCAAGACACTGGACGCACACTGGTAGCTGAAAAAGCATGGTCCTGGTCCTCAGACCAGCTCACAGCCTGGTGGGGACAACGATGTCCCACTCTGCCCTCCACAGACCACAGGGTGGAGGCTCCCAGAGGGAAAGGGCAGTGAAGAGGGTAGAGGGGTTGGAGGAGATGGTGACGGAAGAAGACTAGACTCTGGGGGGTAAGCACACAGTGGAATGCACAGATGGTGTATTGCAGAATTACATACCTGAAACTTTCATATAATGTTGTTAACCAATGTTACCCTGATAAATTTAAGAACAGATAAATGATCTTTTGGTGCAATATTTGAAAAACTCTAAACTAACACATGCAATCCATGATGAACAAAGTATGTTTTTAAATAAAAGATTGGTTAAATAAATAAATACATAAATAAAATGCATTCCTCACTTTCAAACAGGGCAGGGGGGAGTTTAAATACCTTCTGACCCAGACTCGCCTATGCAGTGGCCAGACCCTACCCCACACATTCTTCTCTGCTCAGGACGGGAGAGCCGCTGGACATCATTTCCAAATGTGCAGAGTCAGTGCACTTGAACTACCTCGCCGACACTCAAGGATGGCCCCCAGAGCAAGAGCTGCGCAACCAAGCTCCTCCTCAGTATGGTTTCCGTGGGGTGGCCACAGACAGCTTCTAAATTTAAGCTCATGCTGCCTTTTAATTGGGTGGTTAAGTGTTGTTTCCCACCCACTCTTGCTACTAGCTTAGCCTCAGGCTACTAATTAGCAGCAGGACAGGCCAGTTGTCATGTAGGCACCAACTCCATCATCTCTGACATCCTCAGACAGGGACAGGCTCGCCCTTTTCCTTTCAGCAAATCTGGGTTAGCCGGTGTTTGGCTTTGTTTTCACAAAGGCAGGACACCTAGCACTCCTACCTGTGACTTAAATTATTTAGCTGAATTTTCTACAGCTAAAATGTGCCTGTTCATTAGATTTGTATTTATGGACTCGGGGTCTTCTCTGTACCCAGCCCTCTGCTAGGTGCTAAGCGTACAGAAGGGAGTTCAACAGACAGGGCCTTGCCCTCATGCAGCCAGTTCTCCAGTGGAAGAGATGGACAATGACCTACTAAAAAATCAAATAAATATACACTGTGGTCAGGGCCAAAAAGAGAGAACACAAAATGCTATGTGGGAAACCAGGAGAAGCTAATTCGGTTGGAAGGGCGAAGGCAAGGAAGGCCTCTCCGAGGAAGAAAGAATCAGGCCAAGACCTGAGGATGAGACGTTGCCTTTCAGGTAAGAGTGGAGAGCAGGGAATCCCATGCAGAAGGAACAGCGGCGGAGAAGCCCAGAGGCAGGAAGGCGACTGATGGATCCAAGAGGATTGGCCGGGGCTGGACTGCAGCAAAGAGGGAAGAGAAAGCTGAAGGTGAAATACGGGAAGGGCCTTGAAGGCCATCTGAAGAAACCTGGATTTGATCCCCAGTGTGACAACAACTCCTGGGGAGCTCACTCGCTCGCTCACTCTGACTGAACATCCACCCTGCGTCAGGCACTGTTCTAGGAGCAGAGACTACGTCTACGGAACAAACAAACAAAACCCCTGCCATCCTGGGTCTTAAATTCTAGATGGGCGTCCAACACAGAGATGTTTTCCTTGTTCAGAAAGCCACACTTGTCAACAATCACTCTGGTTCTCCATGCAGAACAGAAGCGGGGAGGACAGGCAGCTGCTGTTTGGTTTCTGCAGGGGGCGCGGACAAGCATAAAGCTCCCTCTGCCACACTGTGCAGGGCAGTCTCGTGATGCCTCTTAGGAAGGCGTCTTGTGCCACTTGTTAGCCAGGATGGCAACAGCTCTGTGTGGCTCCATATGTCACCTCCCCAGTGCTCAAAGCCAAAGCTGGACCGCAGTCCATGGCCCGGAATGACCAGTGCTAGGCGGCACCCTGAGACCCTCTGAAGCAAGAGAGATGAACACCAAGGCTGCATGCTGATACAGCCCTTGGGCTGCAGGAAAAAGAGATGGCTGGTCATTCAGTCCACCCCAGTAAGACGTTTCCATGTTTTCCTTCTCTTTCCATCCCTGTGCCTTACACACACGCACACACACTTTTAAGGAAAAACAAATGCAAACTGGGCCCTGCAGAAGTGTCTGCTCATCTCTCCAAGGTGAGGGAATATTGCATGACCTCTCACTGAGAGAGGTCCTTCCTCCACCGAGATTCAATGACAGGCAGGATGTCTCTGGGGTGAACAGGTCTAGGTTCCGATGCTAGCTCCAGTAATAACTAGCTATGTAACTCTGACAGGTTATTCAAGCTCTTTAAACCTTAGGTTTCCTCACCTGGAAAATGGAGACCATGCCACACCACATATTGACTATGAGGATTAAATGAAGCAACAGGGTAAAACCCCCAGATCTGGCCCATGCTGGGCACTTAATACATGGCAACGACAATGTCTGTTCCATGACTTTCTCTCCGTCCTTCACCTTGGCTTCAATCGGGACCTAGAGAGGGCGTAAGAGAGTAAAAGATGGGAAGAGATTACAGAATGATGGATACTTGTTCTTTCCTCTCTAGAAGAGAATGTTTTTATGCATCATAATCCCCATTCTAGGGACGATTCTGTGGCTTAGGACACTCCAAATGGCAGCCTGAATCCCTTACGTAAGTGTGAAAACAGTTATTCCCACAGGGAGAAGAAGCGAAACTCCCACACACTAGCCCTCTCATGCTCCCTCAAGGCTGCAAGAGCTGGGCTTGTCAGAAAACACCTCCTCTTTCCATCCCTAGAGATCTTTCTAACCTGAAGTTAATTTGCTGCCACCAGGGGAGGAGGGACGGGAGGGACAAAAGGGAAAGTGGCATCTGGTGCCATTGCCAAATTTAGTCCTAGTTTAAACTCAAAACCTAATAAAGCCAGAAGCCTCCAGAGAAAAATCGGCAAAAATAAATGTCTATTATTCCCAAATGGCAGAAGGGAACCTAAGGCTTAGAGAAGCACGACACATTTTTCCAGACTGGTGGTCTTGATGAATTGAAGGATGGCCCCCTCACCAATCCTCCCTCATCTGAAGGCTGTCTCCTTGCGAGAGCACAGGATACTTATCCTTTTTGGATCCTGACGTCATTTCTAATTATCCTGAGTTTAGAAGGGAGGGGATAAAACGAGATGTGGCTGGTTTGGGTGGAGGAAGGAAGAGAACTGAAGACATGCTTTCCAGACAGGCCCTCGGTCCGTAACCACAGAAACACCGAGATGTTAGCACGAACGCCTGTGAATGAGTGGCACTACTTCCCAGGGAGAATGGTGGCATGTGACAGGGCTTTTCTTTTTCATTCTTGAGCATCCTTTCATTCTTGAGCATCTGGGAGGTTATGTTTCCAGTTACAAGGGCTGCTGGCTTGGCCCAGAACGTGCACGTCCGCTCCCCTCACACCGTCTCCTTCTAGCAAGCCACCCTGAGACTCTGACTGCAAACGGGGATGACGACCTGAGAAAGCTGAGCACTGCGAGGCATGCAGTGGTCACAGTGTTCAGTCCAGGGTCAGATTCGGGGCCCTAGCTAACATCAGGGCATTGCCCAGGAATCTCTTTTTGGCTCCACGCAGGAAGCTGCGAGGAGGGGGCCTGGAAGCTGCATGCTGCCACGCCCCTCCGCAGGGGCTGTCCGAGGAAATGCAGCTCATGCCCAGCGGGACATCTGAGATGCAAAGGGAGAAGTGAACCTAAATGGGACCAGGTTCTGAGCTCCGGGCCCAGGTTGGCCAGCCACTCTTCCATTGAGTCAAGGAGGTATCAGCTTTCCCTTCACCGAGAGGACCTTCGGCCCCTGTCACTTGAAAGCTCAAGAACCCCATGGCCCGAGATGACAAAACCCAGCAGAACAGGTTATGTGCTACCTGGAATCTGAGCACATGAAAAAAATGACTCTTTAAAACTTCACTTACCATAAAACAATACCATTTACAATAGCAACAAAAAATAAACTGGCTAAAGATAAATGTAATAAAATGTACAACGACCTGTACATTGGAAAACTACAACATCTTGCTAAGAGAAATTAAGACCTAAATAAACAGAAAATAAATGTAAAGACATAGAGTATTTATAGATGGGAACATGCATTGTTTTTAAGGTATCAATTCTTCTCATCTTGGTATAAAAATTTAACACAGTCTCAAATAAAATCTCCGTAGCATTTTTGAGGAAACTGACAAACTGATTCTAAAATTTGTCTTGTGGTACAAAGGACCTAAAGTAGCTAAAACAACTGTGAAAACAAGAGCAAAGTTGGAAAACTTACACTAATTACCAATCAGTACCCCTCTCCCAGTTCCAACAACCAGAAGTGTTTCCAGACACTGCCAAAAGCCCCCAGGGAACAACAACACCGCCCACCCCCACCCCCATGTAAGAGCCACTCAGCTGTAGGAGGACAGACAAATAAAACAATGGAACAAAATAGAGAGTCAAGAAATAAAACCACACATATATAACCAACAAATTTTTGACAAAGGTCCAAAACAATTCAGGGGACAACAAAGATAACAAATGGCACTGGAACAATTAAATATCAATAGACAAACAAGGAAAAAGAAAACAAAAAGAGACTCAATTCATACCTCACACCATGTACAAAAATTCAAAATGAATTCTGTACCTAAATGTAATATAAAACTTCCAGATTATAGAAAAGTTATAGAAGAAAATACGATGAAAATGTCTGTGACCTTAGGTTAGGCAAAGATTTTTCAGTATGTCACTAAAAGCAGGTTCTACACAAAAAATAAATTAATAAATTTAATGTACTAAAATTAATGATTTCTGTTTATCTTTTTAATATATTTTATTGATTATGCTATTACAGTTGTCCCATTTTCTCCCCTTCACACCCCCTCCCACCCACATTCCCCTCCTTTAGTCCATGTCCATGGGTCATACATATAAGTTCTTTGGCTTCTACGTTTCCTGTACCTGTCCTCTACATTGGCTTCTACATTAACATCTTCCTGTCTATTTTCTACCTTCCATCTATGCTACTTATACTCTGTACCTTTTCCTTCCTCTCCCCCTCCCACTCCCCTGTTCATAACCCTCCATGAGATCTCCATTTCTGTGGCTCTGTTCCTGTTCTAGTGGTTTGCTTAGTTTGTTTCTGTTTTTGTTTTAGGTGTGGTTGTTAATAACTGTGAGTTGGCTGTCATTTTACTATACATGTTTTTTATCTTCTTTTCCCTAGATAAGTCCCTTTAACATTTCATATAATAAGGGCTTGGTGATGATGAACTCCTTCAACTTGACCTTATCTGAGAAGCGCTTTATCTGCCCTTCCATTCTAAGTGAAAGCTTTGCTGGATAAAGGAGTCTTGGATGTAGGTTCTTGCCTTTCATGACTTGGAATACTTCTTTCCAGCCCCTTCTTTCCTGTAAGGTCTTTTTTGAGAAATCAGCTGACAGTCTGATGGGAACTCCTTTGTAGGTAACCGTCCCCTTGTCTCTTGCTGCTTCTAGGATTCTCTCCTTCATTTTAAACTTGGTTAATGTAATTATGATGTGCCTTGGTGTGTTCCTCTTTGGATCCACCTTCTTTGGGACTCTCTGAGCTTCCAGGACTTCCTGGAAGTCAATTTCCTTTGCCAGATTGGGGAAGTTATCCTTTATTATTCATTCTAACCCTTATTCATTCAAATAAGTTTTCAAGGTGTTGCTCTTCCTTTATCTCTTCTGGTCCCCCTATAATGTGGATGTTGGAATGTTTCAAGATGTCCTGGAGGTTCCTAAGCCTCTCCTCATTTTTTTGAATTCTTGTTTCTTCCTTCTGTTCTGGTTGAATATTTCTTTCTTTCTTCTGGTCCACACCAATGATTTGAGTCCCAGTTTCCTTCCCATCACTGTTGGTTCCCTGTACATTTTCCTTTATTTCACTTAGTATAGCTTTCATTTGGTCTGGGTATGCCTCTTATGTAGTAAGGGGTGGAGCCTTAGGTGTTCATCAGGGTGGGGTAACCCACGTCGCTGCCTTGTGACACTATGTGCAGGGGGTAGGAGGGTGGCATCTGAGAGGGAACAGTGCTGCTTTCTCTGCTCTGGTTTTCAGTCACTTCTCCCACTATCCACAATCAAATTCAGCCCCTCTGGTGTTGATTCCCGGGTGGGTGGGTTTGTATACATTCTAGGACCCTGTGGGTCTCTCCAACAAACTCTCCTGTGAGGCTGAGGGTTTTTCCTGCTGCTGCCTCAACCCCCACAGGTGTTTTCAACCAGAGGTTTGAGGCTTTATTTCCCCACCCTGGAGCCCTGGGTTGCACCATCTGCCCTGCTCCCTAGTTGTTCCTCCAGGTTTATCTGCACACGAATGTGGGACCACCTGGTATACAAGTCACCACCTTGCCTGATCCATCCACCATGGCCTCGCCACATGACCTCTCCATGCCGCTGCCTGTCTCCTTCCCTCCTACCTGTCTGGATGAATGTTTCTTCTTTAACTCCTTGGTTGTCGGACTTCCATACACTTTGATTTTCTGTCAGTTTTGGCTGTATTTTTGTTCTTCAATTTGTTGTTGTCCTTGTTTTGGTTGTGCGAGGAGGCAGTGTGTCTACCTACACCCCCATGTTGGCCAGAAGTCGAGAAGTGCTAGACTGCGAGGGCAAACAGCAAAGACAGTCCTTATTCTGAGCAGTCACCTGCTCTGCTGTCACACTGAAATCACGATGGATGGCTATCAAGGGACAGATTTCAATTCATTACACCTACCGTATGATCTAGCTATTTCATTTCTAGGTATTTACCCAAAAGTAATGAAAACATATACCCATATGTTTACAGGAACTTTATTCATAATAGCCAAAAACTGGGAACAAACTAAATGTCAATCAACAAATAAATGGACGAACAAATTGTCATTTATCTGTACAATAAAATACTACTTGGCAATACAAAGGAATTATTGGTCCACACAATTATGAAGACAAATCTCAGAATGATTATGCTGAGTGACAGAAGCCGGGCAAAGAGAAAGCCATCTCTGGTGACTCCATTTTTCTGAAGCGAAGAAAATGCACAACGACTTTGTGGCAGGAAGCAGATCTGTGACTGCCTGGCAATGGGGCAGAAACTTCCAAGGGTGAGAGATGGGTTGACTATTTTGACTGTGGTAATAGTTTCACAGTTTTAAACACAATTCGGTACGTATCAAATCATATACTTATATATAAGTACAGTTTCTCTTACGTTAATTATACCTCAACAAAGCTGTTTTAAAATAAAAACACCGTATGCGTCAAGCACAGCACCCGGCAATACAAGCAGTAAGGCACCGTCATGCTAACCTGACGGCGATTTCATAAAACAGTCGGGACGTCCCCCAGAAATGCCACTCCCCCACTTAAAGAGAGGCTGCTGGTGTTTCACAGCAGTTACAGCCTTCCAGTAGCGTCGAAGACGCCATAAAAAGAAATGCTACCACCTAAAAGAGGGACGGTGCTTCAGGCTGGAAAAAGAATACTTGCATCCGCTGCCTATTCCACATAATTAAAGCAGAAACGGGATGAGAAAGGGCTTTCCAGGCTGACTCGTCCTGCCAATGCCAAATCAACTCACTCACTCAACACACACAGTGAACTTTGAAAAAAGCAGTGTCTCGAGCTTGGGATGAGGGGTGATTTTGACAAGTGCTGTGCTTATAAGGAAAAGGGTGAGGCTGCATGGTGTAGTGATGAATTTGATGCTGTCCCTGTCCACCAGGAGCCCCTAGTCTGTTGGGGAAAGGGCAGAGGCTGCACATTCCCAGCGTTCCAGCCCACTGCTGGATTAGGGCCCTGTGAGGGAGGCATGCTCGGTGTCAGAGGAGCCCACAGGAGGAAGGGGGATGAGCCTGTCGATTCTGATTCTGCACACAAATCATCAGAACGTGAACCCATCACAAGTAAATAAACTGCCAATCCAGGTCAGACTAAGACCGTCCAGATCAATGTCCTGCATCTGACAGTGATTTGCACCGGAAGGGGGAGGGGAAACATACTGTTATCTTCCGTGGCGCTAGTCTGGAGGTTTGGGACCATTCCTCACACAATGCAGGGCCCTTATGTTCTGTGTCTACAAACTGAAGTTTAGCTGAGTTATGTGGGGTGGGGGCTAGAAAACAGTGTGAGAAAAAATATAATTAAGTCTACAGAATCAACAGTACTCTAGATAAGATTAAGTTGAACTTGATATATCAATTTAGTGAAACCCATCAGTCAAACCAATATTTGACAACTTGCAGGCAAAACAACCAATTGATTTGTTATCTTTTTCTTTGTATAACTGGTTGCGGCTTGATGTATCACAATGGAAGAGAATATGAATATTTAATCAAAATGCCTAAGAAGCAGAAAGAGAATGAATGGAGGACAAACACTGGAATCAGAGACTCTCCATCAAGCTGTTTGACCCTAAGTTCATAAACCTCTCTGAAACTCAAATCCCTCACCAATAAAAAGGGAGGGTGAGAGTACCTATATTAAACAGTTGATCTGAGGTTTGAATGAGCCAACAATGTGTGGTCCCTCATTCATGGTACTTGCGTTAATATTACCATAGCCACAGTTATTTGTGTTCTGTATACATTACTTGCTTTCTAGGTAGGTCTCCAGCAGCAAGATCCTTTACCCTTGTTGAGCTTTAATTCACTTATATGTAAGATGCAAATCATGACCGCTGCCCTATCTAACCCAACAAATTACGCAAGCAGTAGGTATATTACTTAACAGGTGTGCGCCGGGCACTGAGGCTGCAGAGATGAGTAAGACGTGATTCCTGCTCTCCAGGAATTTCAGTCCAGTGAAGGAGATAGGCGAGCAGACAGTGGCCATCTAGAATGAAGGAGATGTACCAGGCAAGACACGGGCTGGCATGCAGGACCACGGGAAGACCTCTCACCTAGCAGGAGTCAGGACCGGCTTCTTGAAGGGGAATTAGCCACAAAAGGGTGTTTGACAGAGGGAACAGACAGTCCAAGACTGAAAGGCAAGAAACAGTTTGTGACTTCGCAAACAGCAAGAGCTTAGTTTGGCTGGCAGGTAGAATCTCAAACAGGGCGAGATGAAGGAAATGCTGGTGAGGGAAGCAGGGCCCAGACCAGGCAGGCTTCTGAAACTAAATGCAGGAGGTCAGGCATTATCCTGAAGCATCTGGAACACAACACTGGCACTAGAAATTAACGTTAAAATGTAAGTGAAAATACTCTGTAATTACAGAGTTTTATTTAAATGTTGTTACTGTCATCAGGTACTCAGGAATTCCACATAACTAGCTATGTACTGAATAGCTGCTATGGACTGAAGGTTCGTGTCCACCAAAAATCATACTGTGAAACCTTAACCCCCAGTGTGATGATGTTAGGATGGGGGGGTGCTTTGCAAGGTGATGAGGTCCTGAGGGTATTGCCCTCAAGAATTGGGTCAGTGTCCTTGTAAAAGAAACCCCAGAGAGCTCCCCTGCCCCTCCCTCCATGTCAGGAAACAGAGGGACAATGGACATCTATGAACCAGGAAGCAGGCCCTCAGGAGACACGGAGTCTGCCAGAGCCCTGGTCTTGCACTTCCCCGCCCCTAGAACGGTGAGAAGTGAATTTCGGTTCATGAGCCACCCCATCTGCAGTGCTGTTACAGCAGCCCGAACAGACTAAAACAGAGGCCCATCCCCTCATGTTCCCCACCCACATCACACACACACAGGCACACTCACCACCAAGAAAAAGCATTGGCTGCCATACGATGGCTCGCCGTTGTAAGTGTGACGTTCCATGCCTGCTTAAGACCTGCAAGAATCTTGAAGGCCACGCAAGGAACCGTTGCTGCTTGACAGGAACAGCAATAGAGGCTGGACGTCTGTCCCAGGTGTCGTTCCCCCGCGGGAAGCAGGTCTGCCCGCAGCACCGAACGTGTGTTGTCAGAAGGAGCAAGACCCGCTCAGGGTTAAACAGAGGCCACACTGCTTGTCCTTGGGTGAGTCTCTGTGTGTCACATGGGCCAAATCCCTCATGAATCCATGAGGAAATGGGACTACTGGAGCTCCTGGGTAAAAATAAATGGTGCCAACATTGAAAAATATAAATATACCTTAGGACTTTGTGTTGGTAACTGTCCAGAAACTTTGCTGTCGGGTGGGCAGGTAGCTGCAAAACCCTAGAGAGCTGCCAACTAGTGGTGTATATTGTCTCTAATATGCAATAGGCTTGGACATTTAGTTAAAAGGCAGAAATAGGGGGTGTGGGGAGGTGCCACAGAGGGGTATTGGGAAGGGCTCCATGAGAGAAAAAGAAAGTCTTTGATGCCAGCCAGGGCTGTGGTCTACGGGCACCATTTTAAATTGTTCTTTGGGTTGAAACTGGAGGTGTCTCTGCACTTGAGCCCCCTCATAAGAAATGTTAGTTTGGAAAGATTCCCCACAGAAGCCTCATATGAAAATAAAGTACGTTCCCGAGAAGTTCCAAAAAGGCAGTTATTACAAGGTGGTCAGCCCATTGTGCGAGGTTGCACCTGTGCTTTCTATTCTGGAGAAAGAACTGGAGGATTTGCCTTGTTA
This sequence comes from Carollia perspicillata, assembly GCA_004027735.1. NCBI lineage: Eukaryota > Metazoa > Chordata > Mammalia > Chiroptera > Phyllostomidae > Carollia > Carollia perspicillata. The sequence continues at coordinate 15,619 of PVKM010022342.1, forward strand.
ATGTTGGAAGAGAGACTGCTTTTGTCATCTGGAAGCTTTTCTCTCGTGAGTTCTCTATGCTTCAATAATTACAGTGGCTTAGCCAATTTGCTTAAAAATGCCCATCTTCCTGGAGCTCTTAAGGCCAGAGCAATCATTATGAATTTATAGAAGCTAATTTATTAGTTTTCTGAATCATTATAATACTTACTCGATTATAATAATTATAATTTATTAAAACTAATTATAGTTATAAATAAGAAACAAATAATGAATCTGAGACTAGAAAAATCAAACTGAAATATATTGCACCATATTCTGGAACTATATACAACACATACCAGAAGAACACAAATCTAAGAAAACTGGCTTTAAATACATGAATTCTTACAGAAAACTCTCTGCTTCAAGTTTAGCAGTGTACAGTCTTAGGGAATGGCATGGTGGCAAGGAGCCGTTAGAAAAATCTCCCTGCAAAAAATTCCTAGCATGGTCAGTACATCAGCAAGTAATTGACCAAATACCTTAGTATTATTTTAAATTATTGAGTTTCTGCCTTAGAAACCTTAACTTCTGATTTATAAATCCTTTCTACAGAATGCTTTTAGAAGTATAAAGACATTCACTGGTTTATGCAAAGCTAGGCTGAAAGGCCTATTCGATGCACAGTTTTTCTCACATTGGTCATATATGCTCAAGCTTAACAGGTTTTAAGAGGAAAAATAGAATGGATACAGTTTTCAATAGGTTAGGGAAAGGACCACCAAATAGTCAACAAAATGAAATGTTGGAAGAGCTGCTTCCGGGAATCCTGTGAATCCTGGTAGATGGAATAATAAGCAAAGATGTTATACTACACTTGAACTGTCACAATAACATTGCCCTCTGCCTACACGCACAGTGGTCTTGCTGGAGCAACACAATGAGTTTCTATTTATTACCATCTAGATGACAAGTCCTGAGCTAAATGCCGTGAAAAATACAAACGTACAAGATATGAATGCTATCCTTCAGGAGACTTCCATCTCCCTGATGAAATAAGAGTTTAAATATCAAACCTAAAATAAATATAATCTAGTGTACAATAAAGGTCCAAAACACTCACCGATCATTAATTTATCCTACATTTGTTGAATGCCTATATGAAAAACTAGGAGCCAGAAAGCCAGAAAAACAATCCTAAGAGCCAGAAAGCCAGAAAAACTATACTAGGCATTGAGTAGATAAAAAGAATTTCACTTAATCTCTACCCTCAAGAAAAATCCTAGTAAGAAGTACAATTTCACAAACTGTTTTCCATACACATTCAAATTCCCCAAATCACTTTGGCCATTGAACACTTTTTTCCAGACTTGTATTCTTCAGAGCAACTTGGGAAATGCTTGTTTCAATCCATGAATGGTATAAAATTCAAATAAAGGAGATTTATCTAGGTTACAGTCAGAAATCTCCATGGATAATACATATTTCAATAGAAAGACTGAATGATGGATAGGCTTTCTACTGGTGGGCAGATTCAAGGCAAGGAAAGCATATGAGCGACGTACACAGGCAAGGGAGGTGACAGGTAAAATGGCAGAACTGCAGGTCTCTAGGTGGAGTAAAGGAAAATAAATTGCTAGGTGAGTTCAGACCAACACTGGAGAATCTAAAAACATAACTTGAAGACTTTATTCTTGATTGAGAAAGTAGCCTGAGAAAGCCGTATCTTTAAGAGGTGACCTAGCCATACCATTTTAGTGTATTCTGCACATAAAGGAAAGAATATGGAATATACTCAAAGAATGATAAAACCTAAACTCTCTCTCAACCTAGAAAAATAGATTAATGTGACTATGGGAACAAAGACCAAAAACGATACTTTGCACCCTGGCTGGCGTAGCTCAGTGCATTGAGCACCGGCCTGTGAACAAATGGTCACCAGTTCACTTCCCAGTCAGGGCACATGCCTGGGTTGTGGGTCAGGTCCCCAGTGATGGGGCAGGGGCATATGACAGGCAACCACACATTAATATTTCTCTCCCTCTCTTTCTCCTTCCCTTCCCCTTTCTCCAAAAATAAATAAGTAAATAAATAATCTTTTTTTAGAAAAATGGTATCTTGCATGAGAAAGTATGCTAAAACTAGATACAAACAAGATAAAAGACTAGAAAATTTTACTCATTTGTACATAGCACATATCAGTCTGGGGCATTAGAGAGGCAGCCGTCAATCGTAAGAGCCAGAAAGCACTGAACTTGGACCTTGAGAGGAAACACGACATGGCCACAAAACTCTTGAGTTGTGAACTTGGGCTAATTGGGTCCAAACCCCACGGTCATCATGTACAATTTGCTTTAGCTTCATTGAAAGTAGAACGCTTGTTTGGGTTTTATACATTTACTGAATGAGTCTCAATAAAGTATAACTTTGAAAAATTTTATTGCTTTTATTTTTATACTTGATCTAGTCTTTTAACAAATATATTCTAAACATCTCGTATATTGAGCACTGAGCCTCGCACTGAGGTTCACCACTGAGCAAAACAAACATGATTATCGTCCCCATGGAGCTCACATAACTACGCAAAAGCAAATGTTATTATTAGTGCACAGAAAATTAAGAATACATCCCTCGCAGTATTTTCATAGATCAGCTCAGCACAGCGGATCTAATGTCTTCATAGATGTCAGAACTGAGCAACGAGCATTAATTTACTGTTGATACTGTATTAATACCAGCAACAGGCTTTTGTTGCTCTTCAGAGTATGTAATAATCATCATGAGCGCTTACACACAGAACGTCAGAGTTACAAAATTTCAGAAAGTGGGAACCATTCTACCTCACACTTCTGCACACAAAGTAACTGCTACCAGAAAAGATAAATGGCTTGTCTGAGGCTCCGTTGCTAGTCAGAGGCAGAAAAAAGACAGGAGCCAAGTTACCCCTTATATCAGCTCTCTCCTCTTTCCAATACGCTAGAATGGGCACCGTTTTTTAAAACACTCAAAAGGCTGAAGATTTTCCGGAGGCCTATGATACGTAGCTGTCAATCGGCGAAACTGCCCCTTTCCCTTTGCTGCATTCGTACTCCTCTCACGTGGCCTGAATGAGGCTTGTCCAGGCTCTCCAACCTCCCACACCACAGGGAGGTCACATTACACAGGCTTTGTCAATCAGAGTGATTGGTCCTCTCCAGACACACTGACTGGCTCGGGGATGGGCGAGTGCCCCAGGCTAGGTTGGCTGACGTTCTCTCCAGGATTTTTTGCCAGATTATCAGAAAAGATTTTTCTCTTTTTCTAGAATCATGAACCATATGGAATCAGAAAGTCTGGAACTGTTGGAGCAGTGATCTCTGCCACAGGGATGGAGCCTGCAGGGGAAAAAGCAAGTAAAGCAGGACCAGGAGATGAAAAAATCAGGCAGGAAATGTCATGACTGAGTCACCAAGATTGAGCCTTGCCTGAAGTTGGCCTCCCCCAGACTTTCCTATAAATGAGCCAATCAATGCCTTTCCTTAATCTAGTTGAACTTTCTTCACTTAGAACTTTTTTTAAAGTCCCCCAAAATACACATACTAACATCTCCTTCTAAAACACTCTTATTACTACCACCTCCAACTTAAAATGTCTTTGTTGTAATATCAGAAAAATCCATAAACTTGCCCTGGCTGGTGTGACTCAGTGGATTGAGTGCCAGCCTGTAAACCAGTTCAAAGGGTTTGCAGTTTGGGTTGCCAGTTCAAAGCCCAGTCAGGGCACATGCCTGGTTTGTGGGCCAGGTCTCCAATAGGGGGCGCACGAGAGGCAACCACACATTTGATGCTTCTCTCCCTTTTTCCCTCTGTCTAAAAATAAATAAATAAAATCTTTTTTAAAAAAAGAAAGAAAATCCATAAACTTGATGGTCAAACCAAGACTCTCTAAAAGTTCTAACAGGAAATGTTAAGGATGATTTATTATTTATTTAACACGTTTTAGAGAAAAGCAGCATGGTGTGGTGGTCAAGATCATGGCTTTGAAGACATATGTACTTGGGTTACATGTCAAATCCTGGCTCTGCCAGTTACCGGCTGTGCGGCCCCCAGTGACTAACTCAGTCTCCTGGTTTCTCACCTCATGAGGCCTAAATAACATGATGTGTATATGAGGTGCCTTGCAGATTGCCTATCCCACAGTCAGCACTAAGAAAAAAGCAACTATCACTGCTGATATTATTTTTATTATTTTTGATGTTCATAATAGTGGTGATAAGTACTAACTACATGCAATTACTGTGCTAAACATGCAGGATGCAAAATGGAATAAGGTGCAATTCTTGCCTTTCAAGGAACAGCAGCTGTTCGGAGCACTGATGGGTGTCAAATAAAGGAGAAGAACCACAGATATTCCAGAGTCCAGGGGAGAGGGAGATAACCGTGAACTCAAGTGGTTCGCAAAGATTCCACTGCCTGAAACTTATATGGTAAGTAAAATGCATTATTGCTCCTATTTCTGCCAGCAAACATACATGGGAGCCGATCTAAAAACATGGAATATCAAAAGTGGAAGAAGCCTCAAGGGGAAGCCAGCCAAATGCCCCCTTCTACAGGTAGAGAAACAGAAGCCCGTAAAGAGCAGAGGCTTGCCCAAGTCGCACCACTAGCCACTGGGAAACCAAGCCGAGGAAGCTCCTGACAGTCGGTTGGCCGAGGCTTCTCTGGCGCCACTCTGAAAGGAGTCACTACCCTGCTTCCATGCGTAACTCACCATTTCTGCACAGAACTCACCGTGCCCGTCCTCCATCTCTGCTCCAGTCAGTTCAAGGACTGTATCACTTCCTGTGGGCTCCATTGCTGTCGTTGGTTAATTGACCTGAATTCAACATCTTTACTGTCGCCATTCATTTTAAAAGGTTCAATTTAGCACTTTGCTGAAAGATACTTCATTTTTCTCCTAATAGTACCAATCTTGATCTCTAAATTGTTTTTCTCATAAGGGGTTCAGGAACAGGAAGCGGAATTGCTCTCCTGCTTTGATATTGATCTTGCTTCCTTGAGGGAGGATCTGCTCCAGGCAGAGGAGTCCAGCCCCCTCCACCTGAGATTTCAACTCCCACCTGTGGGAGGCTGCCCCATGAACTTGAAACAGAATTCCTAGCACCAGACTAGCATCTCAGCCTAGGGGAAGGCCCAGTTCTGATTTACCTTGCAACTTCTTTTCTGATGCTTAACACCCCAAATTCTTAGAATGAACTTTTCCCACAGTTCAGAGTTTTTGAAAAATAAACTCACAGTGTCTATTGCTGCTCTGGCCTCTCAACCAGCGATACAGTCAGAACATCAAGGTCAGAATGTCTTCCAGCAGAGCACGCAAGGCACACAGGGCAGTTGGCCAACTGTGGACACATATTCTCATGCAGATAAACTAGGCCAGAGTGGTCAGTGAGACGGACCGCATAGCCCAGGGCCCCAGCGACGGGCAATAAAGCCTAAAAACTCTGATTGAAAAGGTGCCGGGAGAGGCTCCCAGCCTCACAGGAGAGGTTGCTGAGGAGACCCGCTGGGTCACAGAGTGCACATAGGCCCACCCACCTGGGAACCAGCGCCAGGGGGGCCCAGTTTTCTTGTGGGAGGCAACAGAGGGGACGCAAACTCCACAGAGAGCGAACGGGCACCATTGTTCCCTCTCTGACCCCACACCCACAGACAACGTCACAACTTGGCAACTAGGCTGCCCAGCCCTGGTGAACACCTACGGCTCCACCCCTCATACGCAACAGGTGCCACCTGACCAAAAATGACTCAAACACAAGAAAAGCTCAGAGTCCCAGAGCCAATACTTTTAAGCAAGCAAGAAATAGCCGACCTAACAGATGCACAGTTCAAAGCACTGCTAATCAGGATGCTCACAGAATTGGTTGATTTTGGTCGCAAATTAGATGAAAAAATGAAGGCGTTCATAAATGAAATGATAGAAAATGCAGAGGGAACCAGTAGTGATGGGAAGAAAACTGAGTCTCAAATCAATGGAGTGGACCAGAAGGAAGAAACAAACAGCCAAGCAGAAAAGAATGAAGAAACAAGAATTCAAAAAAATGAGGAGAAGCTTAGGAACCTCCAGGACATCTTTAAACGTTCCAACATCCGCATTATAGGAGTACCAGAAGGGGAAGAGGAAGATCAACAAGTGGAAAACTTATTTGAACAAATAGTAAAGGAGAACTTCCCCAATCTGGCAAAGGAAATAGACTTCCAGGAAGTCCAGGAAGCTCAGAGAGTCCCAAAGAAGTTGGATCCAAGGAGGAACACACCAAGGCACATCATAGTTACATTAGCCAAGATTAAAA
>PVKM010022343.1:0-22022 GCA_004027735.1 Carollia perspicillata
GAAATTGGTCCAATAAAATTTATCAGCATCCAAAGGACCCTCTAATGGACATGACCATTACTTCTCTTCTGAAAATGATGCCAAAATTTATACTGTCACGTGACCTCCATGAGCTCAGGGCTGTTTTCCAGTTGAGTCAGGGCCGTTCTTGTTCATCTGCATAGCCAGGGAGAAGCTGGCAGAAAACGATGTGTTCTTTTGACCTGTTCTTCTGTTAGCCTTCTGGAGAAAGATCAGTTTGGAGAAACTGAGGCAGCTCAATAACTTTCAAGGATAAGTCACACTAAGTAGGACATACTATTCCACAGCTGTTGAGGAAGTGTAGCATTGCATACAATCATGCTACTATTCATGTGGTGCTCCTGATATGAAATGCAGAAGGCATATTAGGACCTGTTTCTCTGGGATACCAGATCTGTCCAGAAAATACCCAGCCATGTACTATGAAATAGACTTTTATTGATGAAGATACAAGAAACATTGTACCCAGGACGATGATGCCTCATTTCCCTTCACAGTAGGCAGCTTGGGACCTCACACAGTTCTCCCAATTGCCATCAGCTGCCCAGTCATATTTTCCTGAATTTCACTGATGGTCTGAAATCTCTTCCCTTTCAAAGGCAATTTTAGTTTCGGGAAAAGCTGGAAGTTGCAGGATGCCAAACCTGGCCTGTGGTGGGGCTGAGTTACCTGGGTGATTTGATGTTTTGCCAAAAAGCACTACACGAGACATAATACATAAGTGGGTGTGTTGTTGCAATGAAGCTGTCAATCACCAGTTGCTCATAGCTATGACCTTTTGCATCATCTGAATAGTTTCTGCAGAGGAACAAACTTAATGCAAAATTGGAGACAAACTCATTGCTCTACTTGCACAGTCATTTTGAATGCAATGGCCACACAGTACACATGCTCACTCAAGGGTGTCTACTGCCCACACTGACTAGTACAGTGAAGTTCACACATGTGCATTCCAGTCCACTCTCCTTGGCTGCCAGGTTACATTGATGTCATGCAAACCATTCTTGTTATATTAACAATGGCTGAATTTTTCCAGACACACCTCATATCTCCTGTTAGATTCACTGTTTCATGAAAACTTTTATGTGTCAGCACTGAAAATATGAAGACAAATAAAACACAGAGTCCACTAGGAAGGGCCTAAAGTCAAGAGGGTGACGTACCTAAACAGACAAGTATAATCAAATATATTATGCACATGGGTGTGTGTGTCTGCGTGTGGAGGGTGGCACAGAAGGGCCGATTCTGCATGAAGAAATTAGAACGGGCTTTTATGGAGTCAGTAAGTATTGAACTGACTCTTGAAAGGTGAATGTTTACCTGGAAGTTTTTAGGGTAAGAGAAAATAGAGGGATTAGTCCAGACACAGAAACATAAGCAAAGACACAGAGAAGGAGCAGCCTTCTTCTATGGGCATCAGCAACCTGGCTAAAAGGTGACTGAAGTGTATGTGTATGGAGAGGCAGCACTGGCTCTGGTCACTCCAACCCCCTGTATTTATCTCCATTTGTCCTCCTTTTCTAGCCAGGATTCTTGGTTACCTGCCCCCAAAACCGACTCTGGTTATGCTAAGCACAAAGGGGATTCAAGGAGTTTCTGTAAACCAGGGTAAACTGAATACATGTGTTTCCCTGTGCTTCTCTACTGAAATTCCACTAAAAGCCCACTGAGGTAGTAAGGAATGTTTTAATGGCATCAATGTACAAGGACAATGGAAACAGGAAAAGAGAAAAGATCAAAATGTTTTTAGAAGCTGAAAAGAAAATGGCTTATTATACCTGACTTGAAAGACCTAAGGAAATAGAAATCCTTCTATAGAGGGGGAAAGAGAGCCATTACACCATTTGGTTGGCACCACAGAAGAATTGGTGGCACAAAGTAAGTAAGATAATAGCGGGGCTGATTGAAAAAAGATTGGCTTGAAATGTGTTAAGTAGTAGACCTCTGCTCTGAAGAGTCAGACAGCTGGTTCTCGCTGCCATCCATCAGAAGACTCAGTATTTGTTCTTGGAGATGGCAAAACAGGAATCTCAGGACTGGAGGACAACAGACACAGATGAGGGGGGAAAGTACATGGAAAATAAGGAACTGAATATTGGGTCCTATACTGCATGCTGGTCGCTTCTTCCCATAATTAGCTCCCAGAATGCTGGTGTCCAGGTTTCTACCCTCCAGGTAGAAGATGGAAAGTTGTTGTTTTGATCAGCATACAAGAAAAGACTTACAGATGCTAACATGGTAATCCATGACTCAGGTGGAACTCCTTGCAGAAAAACTCACCACCATCCAGCCCCAACCATAAGGGGCTTCAAAGTTAGCTTTTCAGTGGCCTGCTCTTATGTATAGGAGGACAACCTCTATGTCATACACCAGACATTTGTGGAAAGCTCCAACATGAAACTCGGAGACTATTATGGGTTGAACAGTTTGCCCCGAAAATTCACATGTTGAAGTCCTTCTAAGTTCACCTCTGTCAGCTTCCTGTCATCAGTGTCCTGGGCCTGTATGGAGGGGTTGTTCCCAGCTGGAGGCAGCCATCCTACAAATGGGCACATCTCTGTGCAGCTTCTTGTCTGGGGAACTTGCCTGGCCTGGGTGTGAAGACACTAAGCACGTGCCTTAGCTTAGAGGAAAGGCATATAAGAATGGAGATAACAGTTGCCCAGAGTATGGGAGGGAGAGTAATAGGAAAATTGAGAACAATAATTAAGTGTCTCTGTTCCTTACAGAACGTTCAAGAAAATAAAAATCCCTTTATTTTCCTGCAGCCTCACTCATTCCCAGAATTAATCAGTGGTAAAGGGTGGCAGTATTATTATTATTGTCTCCATGTAATGGGTGAAGAATTGAGGATGGATCACACAAAAAAAAAGGAAATCCTAGCGTACTGGACTGGAAGTAAAGAGAAATTTGTCTCAGTGGAGGAACCAGCCTGGCACCAGTCTCGGCAGCTTTTGCTTCTGCCCACGACCATAGTGCATGTAGGGACTGCACAGGTTTGGTCCTCAAGCAACCATGAGAGACATGTGCCTGCTTCCCTGCCTAGGAAATGGAACTCCGGGGTCTGTGCACATCAGTGGTGATTCAGGGGGGCAATTTTATTCTCTAACTTTTACTTTCACCAGAGTTGTTTGCTTTTGATATTCTTTCCTGACATGTATTTAGTAATCCATTCAAAAATATGTCTTGAGTGCTTACTGCATGCCAGGCCTTGTGCCAGGCACTAGAATACAAAAAGGAATAAGACATGGATGACCCTCGCTTCCAGGAGCTTCCAGTCAATTGGAAGTCAATTGGAAGGCCAGGAACAGAGCACCATAATGCAATGATAATATAAAAACAGACTTACAGGAGAACAGGCAGGAACCTGTCCCAGCCTGAAAGGTCAGAGAAGGCTCCCTGCAAGACGTGCACCTGGTCACTGTGAAAGGGCGGAGGGTGCTCTGCAGGACAGGAAGGGGTCTTCCCAAACCATTATGCTATAGGTAAGAAATGCTAACGTGGGGCCCTAAGTCACTCTAGCTTTGCCCACGACATCTCTCCGAAAGGAGGAAGATCTTGGAAGGATGAAGCAAATGGAGTCTCTATTTTTTTCTTTCCCCTGCTTATGGGGGTCAGGGACTGTCCAACACATGTTACTCACTACAACATACCATGAGCAATCTCTAGTAACCCCGAGTCTGGATCTCATGCCTTTGAACACCGACCCAGTCCACTTGGGCACAGACCAGGAACTGGCAGCGTGAAAACGTCTCAGCCTCAAGGGCAGCTGACAACTTCTGATCTCAGAACTTTGCAGAAAGGGAAGAGTTAAAGGAAGTTATTACATTGTTGTCCGAAAGAAAGAACATGTCTTTTGTTTAAACAAAATTCAGGGTTGCAGGAGAAACTATCAGTCTTACTTACTTCCCCAATTCAAACCAGGAATAGAACCCTCTTCTAATTACAGCAGGACAGCGGACATGTTGGTGGGATGGCTCCTTGGAATTGCTAGTGGACAGAAGCTAAGTGGTGTTGAGGTGCCAGCATGCTGAGTGTGCTTCCCTAACCAGCTCACACTCTGCTCATTCTTACTCTAGAGCTGTTGTTAATTGGGGTGTGGCGTTCAGTTAAAATTCCCATTTCATTTATTTATTTATTTATTAAGATTTTAGTTATTTATTTTTAGAGAGGGGAAGGGAGGGAGATAAAGAGGGAGAGAATATCAGTGTGTGGCTGCCTCTTGTACGCCCCCTACTGGGGACGTGGCACACAGCCCAACTATGTGTCCTGACTGGAAATTGAACCCGTGACCCTTTGGTTCACAGGCCACCGCTCAATCCACTGAGCCACACCAGCCAGGGCTAAAATTCCCGTTTTAATTGCACTTGTTTCATTAGATTATTTGTGGAAGACAGTTATTTCACTCAGGTTTCCAGGTGAGAGACAATGAGGAAAGTGTATCCTGGGGAAGAAGGGAGGTATTGAGGAGAGAGGCAGCCCATTGGGTAGCTTAGGGTAGTTTCCTGTTGATCAGAGGTAACTAAGCATTGAAACGAATGTCCTATACCCCAGAGTAGTGACTGGCTTGAGCAGAGAAGAGAGGGGCTTCTTGGGGCAATAACACACCATAACTCTGACCTTTGGGACTGATTATGAGAGTAGTAAAGCCAATGTGTTAAATTAAAAGCACTTTTTTGTCCTATGGTTCCAGGAAGTGGTTTAAGGTAATTACTCTGTTAAAACAATGTACAGTCGATTGCAGGCATAAAGACCAGAATTTACAACTGTGTTCTCACATATACACACACAATAAATTTCCTGCAGATTTATTTACCTCTTATCCGACAATGTAGTGAAGCTAACCTCCATACTACACGTAGAGCAACACATTCTTTCAAAAACAGGATGGTGTGGAGGAACATAATTAGATTAACATCTGCAGATAATCCTTGACCCAATAGCCAGTGTGATTTCTTTGTGCAACAAGAAGGCCGAGAATCCTATCTGCTGATAGAATTCTGGGTATAGCCGAGTTCTCAAATAAGGGTACCTTTCCAGTCTAGTTTGGACAAAGACACCAGAAGTAAGACAATTGCAGAAGTCACTAGACTCCACTCAGATCAGCCCAGTGTTACAAGCCTTGGAATTCTGCTGAATCTGGAACGAACCAGGAAACTAATGCAGCGAGCAATGACTATGAGCAGGACAAGCTTCCAAGTTTATTCAAAATGGCACCACAGCATTCGCCTGCGATTTCCAGGCTGTCAGAGGTACATAGAATGAGTTTTAATAGTCTAAATGTGATAACTCCATGGACTGTTACTGTAAGTGATTCTTACAGAGGAAGAAACAGTGTACCAACAAGATACTAACCAAATTGACGAGTCCAAGACACAATTTAGGCATTTTCTGAAGATCTGAAGCTTTTAATCAATTAAACAGTACCTTAACCCCTTCCCCCCACCCAGAAATGACTTCATAGGGAAGCTTGGCTGAGAACTTTACCCTGTGGCCTTTGACTATATGGAAAGTCACTCTCCTAAGTGCTTAGCTCTCTGCCTACTGTGTATCAGCAGGAGGAAGTTTCAGTACTGAAACTTCCCCAAAGCCTTGAGTGGATTTTAGGTTATTCTTTTATCATAACCTCTATTCCCCTTTTTCTTATGAGTGTGTACTCCAAGGTTCTAAGTGGGGAGAAGAGAAAACCCCGTGCTTCATCTCCATTGCACTGTTCAGATCACCCAGTAGGGTTTCATTGTCCTGGGTTTTAAAACGCCAGGCTTCCTCATAAAATTAGTCAATTGTCTGAGAGATAGGTTCAACTCTTTATCTCCACTGATACGTGACGGGGTCAGGGCTTCACGTTATCTCACCAGCTCCATTGTGGCCCATCCCAATAGGCTGGTAAACATACATTATTACAAATCAACCCACATCCTGAATCTATACCGTTTATCCCATTTCATTTAAACATGACCCTGTCATTTCTTGGGTTATGAAAGTGAGGGAAACCAGTTTCTGTATGAAAAATCTGATTCTGATAGATTTATCTCTGGACTAGCAAGGCACATTCACACTACCCTAAGAGAAAGTGCTTTAGTTTATTCAGACTTTAACTACACAAGCTAATTCTCTTTATAAGAAAGATAAAGTATGACTTACTATTAGATCGTAGTTACCTAGAATCTATTTCCCTCTGTGCTTAACCACTGCACAGTAGAATTTAAATGCTTAGGAAGTTAGTATACAGCAAGCTGTTAGGCCAAGGATTCTAATTCTGAGAATCATTGTAATTCTAGATGACCCCTGACAAACCAAGCATGGACCACGGCTCTGTACAAGGCCATGTTTAAGTGGGGCTGGAGCAATAGCATGGACTCCCATCAACTCCAGCTACCATTTGACTGTTTTTCAAACCAAAACTAACCCTTACTTCTGTGTCGTAAGCCTTCCAAACACAGAACAGTTGTGATATTTCAATCTTCGGTTTTCTTAGTTGCGTTTTTTTATTTCACTAACGTTTTGAATTTGTTCACTCTCTAACACAATCTCTAGATTAAGAATTCTACTTCAGAACTGAATTTCTAAGAAGGGTGAATTAGGCAAATGCTTTTGTGGATTATGAATTACCATAGAGTTGTCAATGAACCAAGGTGACTAGCATGATGCCTTAAAATTAAATTCTTAAATACTTTTGATGGTTGGTAAACTAGTCACTGATAAGAAAACAGTATAATTATTTATGTTCAATAACTGCTGTTATAATCCATATTGGTTTGATATTGTATTACCTATTTCTGTATAACAATATTACCGCAAATTTAATAGCTTAAAAATAACACACATATATTATCTTGCAGTTTCTATGGGTGAGGAATCTGGACACAGCTTAACTAGGCCATCTGCCCAGGGTCTCTCACAAAGCTAAACAAACTGTTATTATTGTTCCCATGAAAATGAGAAGAATAAGGCGCAGAGGGGCTAGTGACTTGCCAAGGTCACAGAGCCAATAAGTTCATACTCTGCACCAAGGGTCACCATAGGCCGAATCTGCCAAATCTGGTCAGCTACCTGCTTCTGCAAATAAAGTTTTATTGGAATACAGACATGCACATTTGATTACACATCTATGACTGTTTTCATAGTACAGCAGCAGAATTGAGAAGTTGCCCATATGGCCCGCACTGACTAAAATATTTTCTTCACAGAAAAAAATTGGCTAGCTCTTGCTATAAACCACTGCAGAATAATACCTCCCTGGTGACAGATAGACATATCATGTACCCAGAATTCTAAAATACAGATGAAATATGAACTACAAAAAGATACAAAAATAGAATAATGTTATTGTGGTCACACTTTCCTGTCCACAATGGTAGTGAGTGTTGGGGGTGTGAGGCAGCACATGGTTTGCCAAGTTTCTCTGCCCACAGAGCTGATGTAATTTTCTAAAAACTGAAAACAAGTGTAGCATAGGTAAAGACTACAGGTATGATAGCTAGATTCAGGAGTTTTAGAAAAAAGAGCAGTTGGGAGAAAGATTTATATCTTACAGTAGTTACAAGTAACTATGTTACTATATTTAAGCAAATAAAGTGTTAAAACCCAATTAAATATCTTGACTTTCAAAAGCTGGTTTCAGCCTATAGGGTAAATGGAGTCGGTCTGGCTTCCTCACCCAGAAGTCCAGGCAATAAGAGGAGCAGTTTCCTACAACCTTGAGAATCTGGTTGTAGGCCCAACCTTGGGCCCTATAAGCAGTGTTCCTATGGCCTTGAGAGCAGGCCTGATAAACTGCCCCATGGCCTTGAGAGTGCCTGCATGTGCAGAATCTCACTGTGTTATACAACATGGCCTGGCTCCCTGCTGGCTTTGTGTGCATTTAGTATATAAGGGGGTAGTGACTTCCCAGTGGGAGACAGGGAACATGCAAGGGGACAGGTGACTTGCAGAGACATGCAGTTACATGAAGTGACATGCAGGGGGGACACGTGGCTTGCGGTGTGTGTATAGATTGACCACCCACAAAGAAAGGTATGTCAGACATCCCAACAGCTCCATGGGTATTCTTCCATCTGCGAGAATACTCTGAACCTGTCCAGCCTTAAACAGTCGCAATGCACAGCCCTAAACTTTAGCAATTATATGAGGAGTTTCTACCAAACCAACAGAATCAAGCAAGTAGCCAGGAGAGATCATGTGATGTCTGAAGCTCCAGGTTGCTTTACACAAATGAAAGTCATCTGAGTCCTAAAAACCCACAAAGACATTACAGTGAAGCTGACTTCTTGAAGTTGGTACATTAGTCAGCCTGGCATCTGTCTGTACCTGCTTTGTTTGATTTCTTTAACTCTTGATCTTAACTAGTTTTCTAGTTTTTTCTTAGTTTTCACTATTTAGCTAGTTTGTACCAAGGGATTCAGCAAAGCAATGGTCTTATTGGAGACATTTGAAATGAGGTGACTACTGGCTTTGATCTCATTTGTCTTAGTGACTTGCTGATGGTAATGACCAGACTACACAGCTGACATTCTTTAGCGTCTGACATCACAGTCCCCTGGTGGGTGTTAGTGGTCTCAGAAATAGTCATCCTCCTGTGAGGTTTCCTTGAAAATGTAAGTTATTTCTCTCAGAGTAAACACTACACAGATAAAACTATAAACAGAAAATTTAATAAAATAAAGCCATGTTTGACCATCTTTCTCTAGAGCTTCAGAAAGAGTTCGCTGTTTCATAAACCATAGATGGCATAGCCTGGGCATATCCAGGAGAGAGATAGGCCTTCTTCTCCTCTAAGATTTCCCTGGGTGATCATAGGTAGGCACTTGCACTGTTTGTTGGATAGTTATTACACAATTATTGCCTTTCAGCCTATTTTGCTATCACTTATGTTCTTCTAGTTGTAACTCGTGCTTTATATTTTTGAAAAAATAAAGGTAAGTTAAATGGGGTTGAATTTATTTGGAGTCAATTGAAGTCAACTGCTTTTAAATATGTATGAAGGTTATAGGATCAAAGCCTCACCTGCCAGGAGAGAAACAAAAATCTTTATTTTGTACATTTGCTGCTCATTGGCATTTTAAAGAGGCTTCTCAGTCTGCCTTAAGCTTTGTCTCAGCCACATTCCATTCCGTTTCTAGACACACACTTTCCCGCTTAAATATCATCCAATTTCCAGAGTTCAGATTATGTCTACAATTTTTAGATGCCCTTCTGACAAAGCAGATATTAATTGAATTATTATATAAGGTTTTGTGGTCTCACCTTCTTCTTAATTCTTCAGGATTTCTGTCCATTTCACTCAAAAATGAGGAAAGGATGAGGTTTACCCAGTAGGCATGAATTTAATTCTTTATTAGAGTCTTGTTTCACCAGATCTAGATGGAAGCAGGAGTCAGGGGAGTGACTGTGACCCACCTAGTTGAACACTTTAATTTTCTTCTAAGAAATGAGATATTAATGGTCTGTGGAAGTTATTGAACACAGACCTTCTCTCCTGGAAACAGAAGGCTTGGCTTTCTTTCAATTTGCATTTACTTCTTTCTCCCATAGAAAAGCCTAACTTTAATATTAAGAGAACTTCTACAAGTGAAAAAGATATTGGAGGATACCACAAAGCATCGGAATATGTATCAACAGGCTGGGCACGTGTAAAAATGAAATAAGACCCCACAGAAGGTCAGTGTGGTGGCAGACTAGGCAGGGCGCTCGCTCGCTCAGTGTGGCACTGTCTCATCCTGTAGGACTCTGGTTTCCCCAAGAGCAAAACCAGAGGCATTGCATTTTGTATTAATTTACCAGAC
This sequence comes from Carollia perspicillata, assembly GCA_004027735.1. Taxonomy (NCBI): domain Eukaryota; kingdom Metazoa; phylum Chordata; class Mammalia; order Chiroptera; family Phyllostomidae; genus Carollia; species Carollia perspicillata. The sequence goes on from PVKM010022343.1 coordinate 9,807, forward strand.
CTTAACAAAATATGCAAGCAAGAAAACTCCCTTTAGTTTACCTACCACAGTTATTAGACGCCTACATATTATATAGTTTTAATAGATGTCATATTTCAAGACAGTGATTCTTCTTCCTGTATCTCCCTTTCTATGGATGTCTTCCTATCTGAGAATTAAGCATCTCTGCCCCAGGGATATCATGTTTCTTGCTTTGACCAATGAAATGGAAGCAGAAATGAAGTGTGTTACTTCTGAGAAGAAGCTTTAGAAGTCATCTCATGGCTCTGCCACACTCTCATTTGTTTCTGTCAAGAGACAAGTGTTGCTGGAATAAGACAGTTATAATAGCCTTGATCCCAGATGAAGAAGATACTTAGCTGACTTATAATAGGCATGTAATGTAAGCATGAAATAATTGTTATCAGCTGGTGAGAGTCTAAGGATTTTTTAATTTTAGTATGACTGAGCATCAGTTGACTGATACATGTTATTCAGGAATTTCTGAAGGTTTTTAATATGTCCAGCAATAGTCTAATTTAAAGTATTTGTGTTGACCTCATCCCAACCGTGTTGATAACCACCTTCTTAACCATCCATCCATATATTTATTTAAAAAATCATTTAACAAATATTTCTATGTCTTTAGTGCTTACTAGGTAACTTGCATGCTGCTCAAATTTTGATTATAGAATTATAGTAAGTGCCTTTGGGAACACACAGTCTAAAGAGGAAGATGGACATTAAACAAACAGACACAAAAATAAATACAAAATTACCAATTTCGAAATGAATATGAAGAAAAAAGAAAGGGCTCTGTGAGAGAGTATAACAGGGGCACCTGAGTTAGATTGGGTGGTCAAGGGAGTTTGGTCTGCGGATCAAGGGCTGAGACTGAAGGATGAGTAGATGTCAGCCAGGAGGAACACAAGTGCCCCAAACAGAGAGAACAAAATATGCTGATGCTTTTCAGTGAGAAAGGATTGTGTGTTTGAGGAACAGAAAGAAGGCCAATGTTGCTGCAGCATGGTGAATGAAAGGGAGAAGAAAATGGAGGCGTTGTAAGATAGGCGAGATAAAGAAAGACCCTAGAGGTAGGGCAACCAAATGCCCCAGTTTGCCTTGGACAGTCCTAGTGTTTGCCTGCTGGCATCATCAATAAGGTCCACCTTTCTCAAGGGGCCTTAGTTTGGATGATAAATTATATATCCACTTACTTATCAGGCATTTTAAAGATTTTGAATTTTATGCCCAGAGTGATAGGAAGCCTTTGGAAGAGAGTAAAATAATCAGAGGTATATGTTTAAAAGATAACCGGTTGCTATATAGAAGATGTGAGCCTCCTCAGATGAAGTTGTACAGCCATCAACTTTTGTTTAAAATTATTGCACTGCCAAATACTATTACCTTTACCTGCAATTGATCTGTATCCCTATGGAAACAAACATATGGCTTTATGATCGTATCAATCTTTTATTTTTTTATAGGCCATTTTGGCTGCTGGCCACATTCCCCCTTTTCTCTCACTCCAGTTCTTTCCTTGGCCTCATCTTCTCCCTCCAAATTTCTTTCCAAATTCCTTTCTTCCTCCCTTCTATACTTCCCTGTTCTTTTAGAAAATAAGAACAAAACACGAAATATTTTGTGTAGAGAAAATCAAAGAATATCCAATATTTTATTAATACTGCATTTTCTATTTAGTTTATATTTCATTGAATAATATGCATAACTCCCCTAAATGAATAACTTATTGTTTTAGTTTTTCCCCCTATTTACTGATCAGATTCCCATCAAATGATGTTAGAAAAATCTGATGCCTAGTCAATATACGTTGTCAAGAGATGGGTAAGAAACCAGGCAGAGACACTTTTTAAGAATGTGAAGATGCCTTTCTAAGCTTCAGTTTCTCCCCACTGTAAGGAAATAAAGGTCAACATAGAATTCCAAAGAAATATATATATATTTTTTACTCTTTCATGATATCCTAAGACATTAATCTGAAAGTTATTACAAAATACGCTAGAGGTAGTTGAAGCTCAGATACCAGAACTTAAAGACTCTGACCATTTTGGGTCTCTAGTTTGTCCATTTTTACTCAACTGCTTAGTGAAAAAGGCTTGAATATTAAAGATAAGGCAACCAAGTGAGAATAAAATATTCCTGTCCTTCAAATTCAAGAAAGAAAAGGACTGCTTGTTCTTTGGTGGTTGTTGGAAGCTATAAACACTCACCAGAACCCATTAGAAAAATGACAATTCTTTCCTTAGGCTTATGAAAGTCATCCACTTTGTGAACAGCCCCAAACATCTGAAAGTCAACCAGTCAGTGACAGTCTCACACATGTGAAACCAGCCAGTTAGCGAAAGCCCTAAGTACCTGAAAGTCGGCCAGTCAGCAGGACTCTCACTCCTGTTGTCTCACTTTTACTCAGAGGTCAACCAATCCCTAAACACTCCCATTAGTGAAAGGCCACCAGTCCCTGGACTCTACCCTCCTCAAGCCCTATGTAAGATCAGTGCTTATTTTGACCATAAAGAATATGCCTTACAAGTACAGCTCTTTCTTACTTGGCAAGCCATATATCCTGATATCGACCCATGGCCTTTTCCTCCAAGACATGAAATTTCTGGAATTTCATTCAACACATGTATCTGGAATTTTTTCAAAATGCTGTGTAAATTTATTCTTCTTAAACAGAGGCAATTTGATAAATATGGAACCAAGTGTGATTTTAAAAGTTTTACTAATGTTTGTAACTATCAAGACCCATATTTTAAAATTCTTAATCAAAACAAGTATTCAATATTTTCACCCAGAAAACAGAGAAACATCATAATTGAGAGGGAAAAATTCTAAGAGTTTGGGAAATATGGACCAACAACATGAATTCGCTTTGACCAATTGTGTTATCTTCGAAGGAAAGAATCCAAGCAAGATGGATGCAGATTTTGGGAAAGTTCTTTTCTAATCTTAAGTATTCCTAAGATCTTCGGTTTAGTCTTCAGACCTATAAGTATTTTCTGCTATTTTAATTTTCTATAATTATTTGCTCCTGTTTCAACTTCATTCCACAGTAATATTCTTTCTGAAAAGTGAGCCTGAGAGAAAGAGGGATGTTCAGTGAGTCTTCCTGGAGACCACCTCCTCGGGAATGGTAAGTGGAGGTAAAAATTGAAGGGGCATGTTGAAGTAATGTGAATTGAAACAACTATGAAATGACTTCCATCTTTCAAGTTAGCAAGTTAAACATAACATTCCCTGTAAGCAAATGTGTTAGGAAATGGTCACTCTCATGTTCTTCTGATGCAATTTTAAAATAAATAGTTTTCCAGATGATGATTTTATAATATTTATCAGAAAGATTTAAAACATGGATAGGATTTGAGGCAGTGAATCCCCTATTGGGCCGTATGAATGATAACATATACCTAACGTAGATGTCGAAGGATAATCTCACAAAGAACATGGCTGAGAGGACATTGGTCGTGGGCTGAAGGTACTTACATCTGGGTTGTGGAATTAATGGTATTTCTCATATCTTCTTTTTCTGTAACCTATTTCTAAATTGTTTTTGCTAATGTGTCAAGAGGACTTATTTTGTTTTTGTGATAAAGGTGGAAATGTATTAAAACAGAGGAAAATTCATGGATAGCTTATATCTGTCTCAGGTAACATTTTCCTTATGATTATAATGGCCTTTCTTTTCCTATCAATGATAGAACAGTGACCTTGACACTGGGAATTTCTTGTCAGATGGCAGGTGAGAGAGTTGCCATGGGAACAGATAAGGAAGGAACTAGAATTGGGCAGCCTGAGCCTTCTTATGGCCTCACTATGCAATTCATACCTGTGCTTGAGACTAATGGGGGGTCACTCTGTAAAAAATACTCATTTAGTTTCTCATCCTACACAGAGTCTTCAAGAACTCAAGATAAAATCATAACAGGGCCCACTTCATTCACCCAAGGCCTGAGGCCCACTTTGCATTTCTTCAATACCTGCTTTATTTCAGGCATGTTTTGAGGTCTTTTGCCCAGCGTCTATTGTGGGGTCCCCACTTTCATTGCTGAGTTAAGTCTCTCCCTGGCTGGTTATTTTTCTTTGCTACTGGTTCTGTGATTCTATCTTGCTTCTGAAGAGTCATTAAGCTACATATGCAAACCATGTTTAGGGGGCTGCCAGCTGTGGAGGCCCATGGATTTGTAGTGGTGAACAAATATCCACTTTTTAAAGCTCAGCTGTTTGAAACAAGCTGAATGCAAAAATCATCAGTGAGTTACAATGTGTTAAATGACTCCAATTAAATGCCACTATATTATGACACAGTTTATGATATTTCATGGCAAAAATTAGAGCTGGAGCACCTAGCATAGTGAGCACTGTATTCTTTATCCCTTTATATGTAACCGAAGAAAAATGGTACTGAGGCAACTTTAAAAGGTAACTGTGCTATAGGCAAAGATTTATTATTTGGATTCTCATAATGTCCTTATAACATTTAGCAAATAATTTTTGTACGATGGTGTACATTGCATGCTTTTCATCTATTTGACAGAAGAATAGGCAGAAAATTACATTTAAACAAAATTTCCAGGAGATGATAGTGTCTAGATAACTGGTCTGTTGTTGTTTGTCTAATTTGTTTTATTTTTTTTTACATAAAGTAGTCCTGAAAACAAAGCACAATATACTAAACTCTCAATTGAGTTCAGAATATAATTGGCAAGTTGGTAGAAGAGCCTCCTGGCCAGTTGCCAAAGCAGACTTTAACTTTTTAATTTAAATAAAAACTCCTGAAATTTTTCAAGATCTCTTACTGGTATCTCCCTATTATGTACCTAGAAACCTAGAAATCTAAGTTGAAGTCTTTAATAATTTCCATAAATGTCCAAGTGAGATTTTCAGCTTGTTCTTAAATACAAATCATAAGATTGATATTTGATTTTTAGTGTGGCCAACTTATAGTATTCTATTAAAACATAATTTATGAGCCTGATTTGACAGAGTTTTTAGTGCAGTCAATTATTCTGATTGTCGGTGGACATTCTGCTGGAGTAAGGAGTATAGTGCTCAGCTACTGTGGATGATAAATGTTCTGGATTCCAATCCTGTTGCTGCCATTGACATTCTGAGCTAATATTTTTGTCTTTGTGTCCTCAAGGAGAAAGTACAGCTCCTAAAGCCAAAGCTGTCCCCAAGCATATAGAAAGAATAAGCCTAATAACTATAAAATTCTTTATAAACAGAGAGTGATGTTGCTTGCTACATACTGAACTTGATACTCCATTTTAATTCTAGATTGAGAACAAAATAATTTCATCTCAACTGAGAAAACTGGTTCCTGGCTTCACTCAAAGCAATAGCTTCCCACACAGATTTCACTAGGGCATATTTAAGGTGCACAGGTGCCCATGCCTCACACGAAATAAGGGTACCTGAGGTGGGTGGTTCGTGACATCTCTACATGCGATTCTTTATCTCCTTTCAAGCAGCATGAAGAGGGATTGCCCACCCATGATCAGAAGGGTGCTAATGTTTTACGTGTGGTTTTTCATTCTGTCTTTATAACACTGTTAGTCTTATTTTACAGATGGGAAAATAGAGATTTTGGATTCAGATTCTTGAAACTCACCAAGGTTACAATTTCCAAATGCACAGCCAGAATACAACCCAGCCCCCTCTCTCTGTGTCCCTAGTCTCCAGGTCCGTTTCTCTTCTATTCTGCCTCCAAAGTGAACATTTCCAAACCTGGCAAAGAAAAAGAACTTGGCAAAGAACCAGAGGGGACAGCCGTGCCTTCGTACCAGCACCAGTTCCATCTGGTGTTTTCACCTGGGTTTCAGTCTTCTATGGACTGCCAGGAGTTTTCCAGGAAAGATGACCTCTTGATTGACTGTCGATGAGTCAGGCTCCCACCATCGCTTATCTTTGTGTCCTTCTGCAGCTCTGAGTAGACAAACTAAAGGTTCAGAACAGATGCCATTTGAACAGAGGATTCTGTTTAAGCAAGATATTTCCATGCATGGTCAATGGTAACAATGATTTGCAGATATGGTTTCAAAAGATTCTACTAAATGAAAATACTAGAACAAATGGAATCCTAAGTCTCTGCCCATAATGTAGTAAATACTTATTATAACTAAAGTTTGTTTCAATGCTTATATTTGTGCTGTGACTACATCTGGAGGCAATGAGGGATTTTTCCAAAAGGAAAATGATTGTCAGCAGGGACTCAGCATTTATGGGGCAGAGGTAAGAGTGAGCGAAAAGTGAATTTTTGTTTTTAAAAGGGAGAGTGAACACCAGAGAGAGAAAGCCTGACCCAAAGGACAATGTCACAAAATGGAAAGGAGTTGAATTCTGACTTTGCCTTATGTAAATAATTACTTATTTAATTATTGTAATCCTCTGCCAGGTATTGAGTTAGGCATTAGGCGTACAGAGATAAATAAGAAATATTTCTTGAGAGCATACAGTGTGTATGCATATATGAGTGTGTGTATATATATGTGTATATATGTGTATATATATATATATATAATTTGTGATGGCTGAGCACAATGATAATAGACTTCACTGGGCACTAGAGAGACCCAGAGAAGAGATATCTGTAAAGGCATAGGAATAGGGCAAACCAGGAGGGCTTGCTTCCTGTTGACTTTGGGTGAATTAATCTAAATATCAGTTTTCTGAAGCTGATAATAACTATTTTGCTGGATTGTTATGAGAATTAAATTAAATTAGCTCTATAAAATGTCTACCATGTTACCAGGCAAATAATAGAATATCCATAAATAGTTACAATGTTAATAATGATGATCATGATGACAAAGATGGTATTGATATGAAAGATAAGTGAATCAGAGAACAAAGGACTCTGGTGGTCGTTGGAAGAGCCAACTGTTTTGTTGCTCAAAATGAGGCTGAGTGCCTATGTCACTGTTCTGTGATGTGAGCAACTGCACCGTATTGTTTAATTCCCCTAAACTGTGAGCTCCCTACAGAGAGGCAGCATAACTCTGCCTTACGAGCCACTGTGTCTCCAGAATGCAGCCCAATCCTAACACCCAGAGCCTCCACACACTTTCATGGAAGGAAGGATGGAGAAGAGAAAGAAAAGATGGCCAGAGAAACCCATGAAAGAAAGAAGGGAGAAGTCTTTGGTCCTTAAAATATGCCAAGTTAACTAAATATATGTTTATAATACAAAACATAAACAATATACACATCTTCTTCTATCCAGTGCCCAGTAAGTTTACCAGCTCTAAATATTGGGCCACTGACAAGAACAGGAGATCTAGTTGGAGTGTTTTTGTTTTTTTGGTTTTTTTTTTGCTTCCTTCAACCCCAATCAGAAGCAGTTGTTGTTGTAGTCAAGTAGTGTCCACTGGAAACCAGTATGATGAAAGGTCTCTTAGCCATATCGATGCCAATTCTTACATATTCTTGTCTCCTCAATCTACAAGAGCATGAAGGTGAATATACAGGAAGAAACTAGGTTGTCTCCACCACATAACTCTTCTCTAATTAGCTGATTAGAAACTGGGACCCTCCTTGTCATTCTCCATCCATTTTAAGATAAACAAATCCATTTCATTGTTATTGCTACCACTGTCACTACTATTTTGCCACACATTTAATTTCTTCTATACTTCACTAAACCTCAAGTTTCCTTTGGAAAGAAAACAACTTCTACAAGTGCGAGACAAGAAAACAAATACTCTGTAAAATGGACTTTGTGATGTGGTAGACCTTTTTGCTCATGTTAAATTACCTCAAAACATCTTGTTTTGATGTGTTTCTTGTGATTCTAAGGCCTCTTCTCCCCTGACTGGAAGTGTGGAACTTTGGAGTCACTAGGACAAAGATCAGCAGAAAAAATCAAAAGTGGCAGGCTCATGTCATCGTACTTAAGCATAGCCAATCTACAGAGCCCAAGAGTGAGCACACAGAGTTTTAACTGTGGCAAGCCCTGGGCTAAGGGGCTGGACTCTTGCATTGTCATCCTAGTGCTGCCCTCAGTAATTTGCATCATTGCAGAGTCACCAGTCTGGGCTTTCATTTCCTCATTGGTGAAGTAAGGTTGGGTGCTGTCTGAGTCTGCTTACAATTTGACTCTTAATCTTCCCCTTCCTGCTCACTCCAGAACTATATATATCTGGGTCTGAGTGCACGGTGGCTGGATCCTGCCCAGCTCCAGCTTGTCTTGTAATGCTGAGCCACCTCTGTAACTCTCTGGACTTACTTTCCTGTTCCTTAAAGGGGAAACAGCTGTACCTTTCCTATAGTATTGTGAGGAATACATGAGATAATGGAGGTCTGGTGTTGGCTATACCACCTGGCAGCAGCCCGGTGACAGTATTCTCTCTCACCTCCCTTTCAAAGGCCCAAGGCCATGGAGAGTAAGGGTCTAGTGAAGCTTCCCCAGAAGTGAAGCTTCATAGGCTAGTGATTAAACATTTTGCTGAATCTTCTGGTGAGTATTTGGCGAGGAAGGTGAACATGGGCAATGTCAGGGCAAAACTCTCATGCTTAGAAAGACAGCATAAAAAAAGTGATTATAGGAACTGTCAGTTCCACAAGGGCAAAATAGATTTTTAAGAACTTGGTGACCCGTTCTAAGAGAACCCAAAGGAGACAAGATGCTGGGCTGATTAGATTGCCAGCTCTGGCAAGGTTATAGTCCTTGTTCATTATTCAGTGTCATAAATGTCTAAGCTTCCTTACAATGGAAGGTCTGATCAATAACAATAATAACAAGACAAAAAGGCTGCATTCTTGCTCCAAGAAGCATACAGTTCAAAACCTGACAGTTCAAAAGCTTAGGAGTAGACTTTTGCTAGCTTCAAGAAATGTAGCATGAAGAAACTACGTGTTCTTAGAGACTACATGCTCTACAGGTAAGTGCAGGTATGTAACAGGTTGCAGTCGGTGAGGGGGCAAATAGGGATTTGTGATGGGTTCCAAACCAGGAAATATTAGAAAAATGTGTGTATGTATATATATGTATTAATTAATATATGTATATATATACATACACACATTTTTATATATGATGTCCTCACCCCCACAACTCTGAGCTGGGAGATGGGATGCATGGAGCAGGGCCATTTAGAGTTGTTTTGAATAGCAGCAGTTTTGCAGATAACCTCTAGAATGGTCGTTTAACATATCTATAACCTTTAACTGGTTTCACGGATATGTTAAACACCTGTGGCCATGCTTTAAGCCAGGGGAATGGGAGTGACTTCAACCCATGATGTAACTGGGAGGCAACTCCCCCTGGTTACAGAGCCTGAGTGAGGGCTTAGAGCTGATTGGCTCCATACCACACCTTCCTGGACTTACTATGGAAGCCTAGTAAAGCTGGAAAAATACGAAAATGCTGGCAACTGTGGCCAGTTATGGGAGGAGTCAGAAATGGTGCAGCAGAGGAAGATTGGCACTGGGATTTAAACCCAAGCACAGCAACCATGCAGTGTCTTTTTGGGACCATGAAGCTTGGTCAGAGAAGAACCACAGACTTATTTTCCTGAGATACAGTACCCCAAACTGGGCAGAAGGGGAAGGGAGGACTGTGCATTCTAAAGGACTTTGGGATCTCAATGAAGACATTAAGTCATTACTCTTAAGTTTGTATAACTCTTTAAATAAATAATCCCTTTCTTTTTCACCAATCTCTGGCATTGAGAGATGTCTTTCCCTGGCAGCAGGCAAGGCAAGGCAAACCTAGCACAGGGTGGGGAACCCCTAGAGCACAAGGGTGAGTCCATTCGGTAATAGTATATGGTTCCCCCCATCCCCGGGTCTGCTCTGTAACAGTTATGGTACAGATTCTCCAGGATGATTTTGCAGTTTTGTGAGTAGAGACTTAAGTTATAGAAAGCTATTGTTATCTCAGTTAAAGAAAAAATAAGGTCAGAGGAGCTTAGAGAAAATAAGTTCAGTGCACTGCTAAATGTCTCCTGACATCTGGGAAAGTCCCTATCCAAGCACTCATGGCTTCTGCTACCCAAGTATCTCTTTTAGTGCAGTGGTCCCAACCTTTTTGACAGCAAGGACCTATTTTGTGGAAGACAGTTTTTCCACAGACCGGGAAGGGGTGATGGTTTCAGGGTGATCCAAGAGCATTATCTTCCAGCTCATCTCCTGCGTGTGACCCAGTTCCTAACAGGCCTGGAACAACAGCAGTCTGCAGCCCAGAAGTTGGGGATCCCTGCGTTAGGGGATGGAAATAAATAATCTCAGAGCACGTAACACACCAGACCCTTCACACGTACTGCACTATCTCCATATGACTCATAGGAATTCCACGATTTAGTCAGACCCCATTATCCCACAAAAGAAACATTATTTGCTGTGCCCAGGACCATAGAAGGCTGCAGGGCTGCATTTTGACTGCCAGACTCTGACGCCTTTCCAGACCATAATGCTATTTCCTCATCATTGGATTACAAATAGGACAAAATTTCAAAACTTCATCCTCTCCTTATTCTTCCAGTTCATCTGCTTGCTCATTTAAATCCAATAGGAAAGTATCTGTGGGCAGAAATATTGAGTCAGGGGACTCTTGATACAGCAAAGGGGTACAATTATTGGCTTTGCTTGCAGATGTTGAGATGGGCTGGGGGCCAAGAGACAGCCCAGGAAGGACCAGACTCACTCAGCAAAGGAAACACAGCATGGATGCAGTGACGATGTTGGGGCAATCTCTTGGAGACAGGGCAGAAAGCCAACCCAACTCTCCACAATATTACTTAGTGGAGTATATAGCAGATAATAAACAATACACTGACTGATGAACTAACCTTAGCCAGTGCCCTGCAAGTGTGTGTGATATTTAGCAACAAAAAAAGCTCTGTTCAAACAAGGACAATTGTTTTTTTGGTGATAAAAGGCAAAGGCAGAGTACACAGCTACTTGGGAAGTATAGTTTTGGGGGAAACAACACCTCAGTCCCTAAGTAATATTTTTTCTGCTGACTGATTCTTGATTTTCACTCTTAGTGCTCCATCTCTTGAGCTTCCTTCATTCACTTTGTTGTTGTTGAACTTACCCTGTACCAGGCCCTGCCTGGGCTGGGCTGGAAATACAGGTGGCAAGATGAGAATCCACCCACTGTCTCAGGAGAGACATATAATAAGCACATTGGTGATGAAAATATAGGAGTGAGACAGGGATGCAGCAAATGTGGGTGAATGTGCCAAAGGAAAGGAGACATCTGCACTGGGCAGAGGCAAGCGTGAACTTGGCCCAAAGAGGCTTCACTACATGTAGCGCAGTGGGCAGCCAGGTCTCCAAACACTGCTCTGCGGTGCTTAGGGTTCTGGAAGGAAAAGATGCTGCATGGAAGAGTGATATCATCATATTTGTATATTAAAGTGCAAATGAGGACAAAAACAAGGTGCTTGGACTATGTAATGCATTATGTCACTTCTAATATTATAAACATCCTTAGAAGGGTTAGCAATTTTTAAACAAGTTGTACATTCTCTGGAGTGAGTAAATGATTCAAAGACTAATTTTTTATGCTTGTTTTTAATTTTTAAATTTATTTTGTTGATTATGCTATTACAATTGTCCTATTTTTCTCTCCTTTATTCCCCTCTGCCATGTATCCCCCATCCCACCAGCATTCCCCCACCTTCATCCATATCCATGGGTTGTACACTTAAGTTCTTTGACTTTTCCATTTCCCACACTATTCTTAACCTCCCCCTGTCTCTTTTGTACCTACCATTTATGCTACTTATTCTCTGTACCTTTTTTCCCACTCTCCCCCATCCTCCTCCCCGCTGATAATCCTCCATGTAACCTCTGTTTTTCTTAATCTGTCCCTATTCTAGTTGTTTGCTTAGTTAATTTTTGTTTTTGTATTTTTAGGTTCAGTTGTTGATAGTTGTGAATTTGTTGTCATTTTACTGTTCATAGTTTTCATCTTCTTCTTTTTCTTAGATAAGTCCCTTTAACATGTCATACAATAAGGGCTTGGTGATGAAGAATTCTTTTAGTTTTACCTTATCTGGGAAGCACTTTATCTTCCCTTCCATTCTAAATGATAGTTTTGCTGGATAGAGTAGTCTTAGATGTAGGTCTTTGCCTTTCATGACTTGAATACTTCTTTCCAGCCCCTTCTTGCCTGCATGGTTTCTTTTGAGAAATCAGCTGCTAGACTAATGAAAACTCCTTTGTAGGTAACTGTCTCCTTTTCTCTTGCTGCTTTTAAGATTCTCTCCT